>JAVQJS010088964.1:0-17261 GCA_036024795.1 Galaxias rostratus | reverse complement strand
AGAGAGAGAGAGAGAGAGAGAGAGAGAGAAAGGAGAGTGAGAGACAAAGACAATGGCTAATCAGCTAAACACACAGCTAATCAACTAAATCAAGCCTCATATTGTTACCTCAGAGAATGATCAATGATTCAATGTTTCTACTGGAGGAAAGCTCAGCCCCAGAGTGGTGGTCACAATGCGTGCAGGGTTAGCGGGGTTTCTCATGATGTGAGCCTACCTCAGGGAGTCAGGCATCTGGGCATGGTACCATCTGTTGATGTCAAAGACGCCCACGTAGGTGGAGGGGTTGGCCTGCCCGTAGGCCTTCACCTGCCAGCAGAACACCGCCACGCTGGTGTCTGGAGACGCCACTGCAGACGCCACCACAACAACAACAACAACAACAGATTAGATCAGGACGCGTGGCCAGCTGCCAGCCTCAACTACATACACGGCTACAGTACAGCCGGGGAGTGCATGCCGTTTTAGAGTTCAACTGAGGTAAGGTATACTGTTGGCTTGTTGGCATCGAGTCCCCGAGATTGCCTTGCTGGACATAGCGACTCTATGTTAGTGGAGTCGAGTTCGGACTGCGAGGGCTTGACCCCCGGGAGTCGCGTGTAATTGGAGCACACGCACACGAACCACGGGCTATCTTTAGTGGCAACGGCAAATCCTGTGATGCTGTTGGCGTTCTACTCTTTCAGTGTCTAATTAATCTAACCTGAGCCGAAGAGACTTTGAGTCTGGATTCCTCAGTTCTTTGATTCCACGCGTTTAAACAGCTTGAGTTGCTTCAGTGCTTCCGTTAACCTTTGAGGTTGGGAAGACTGGACGCACGGCAAGGCGGAACAGAGGAGAGGAGGAAGAGGAGAGGCTTACCTTCGTTCACGCTGTCTTCTCTGTCGGGATGGTGGCGGAACTTCTCGATGGTCTGACAGCTGAGCAGCCGTGTGTTGGAGGTCTGGGCTCTGTGAGGGAAGGAGGAGGAGCTCAGGTCCTGGCTGTAGCGCTCCTCACAATACTCCAGACCCTGAGGACGGACACACACACACACACACACACACACACACACACACACACACACACACACACACACACACGTTAAGAAAGTATGTGTGGTTGCATTACATTCTATGCAGATCCGACATTTTCTCAACGTTTCTACAGAGAGAGACTTCGCTCCAGACGGTATCGCCGTGCCGCTGCCAGTACTTGGCCCAAAACATTGAGCTGACAGCTGGTACTGATCCTCTGGGCTAAACAAAGGCAGCATTGACCAGAGGCCAAAGCTGGATAAAACACAGCCTTCGAGCTGATTACATATACTGGTATCGCTGACTCAAACTCCCGTCAGCGCTTCAAATTACGTCCAAATGAGGTCAGAGAGATTTAGGGTAGGGTGCTAATCGGCCATAATAATAATAATCAATAAAAATAATTAATTATAATCATAAATGAATAAATACGTCACAATAGACATGAGCATCACCTCATAGAGGATCTTTCCAGAAGCCAGACACTTCCTCTCGCTGAAGGCCAGCTGGAGCAGATGAAGGCTGACCACATCTCCTTCACTGGGGAGGTAGAAAACCATGAATGGATCCTAGTGGTGGCTTAGGGGAATTACAATACATCTACCGTCTAATCGATTGTTAATTTTCCTCCAAAGCACCGACTGGCTACAGTAATCAACAGGTTCTGAGCTAAGTGAATGAATACTGGGCCGTTTTAAACCCCCTGTGGGTATAGCAGCAGACCCTAGCTGAGGCCCGGTGGTACCGGGAACACAGAGAGTCTTACTGGTCCTGCGCAGACTGGACCGCCCAGAGGTAGCAGCAGTTCCTGGGGTCGTTCTCAGGCTCCTGGAAGGTGAAGGCGTACACTGGCACCCTGCCGCCTTCCAGCTGGGAGTGATACCTGGACGGACACGACACACGCACACGCACACAGACACACGCGGACGCGGACGCGGACACACACACACACACACACACACACACACACACACACACACACACACACACACACACGGTATCAAGACACGGAAACGAATCCCCGACTCCGGTCTAGAAGCGGTCGGAGCGCGCCGGCTTCCTCCAGACTCACTCTTTCTTGAGCGTCTTCATGTTCCAGAGCTGCAGGTTGCCGTCGGAGAAGCCCACGGCCAGCTGGTTGGTCCGGGGGACGTACTGCAGCGCCGAGGCCCCTGTCCCTGTGGGGCTGCTGAGCTGGAGACACAGGTGTCTCCCCTGGCGACTCTCCATCTCCCGCAGGCGAGGGATCTCACCCGGGGACTTACTGACCACCTCCAGGTCTGAGAAGAACGGAGACGAACCGCTGTAAGTGTGTGTGTGCGTGTGTGTGTGTGTGTGTGTGTGTGTGTGAGTAAGGGACCTCGCCTGGGGACTTACTGACCACCTCCAGGTCCGAGAACAACAGATATAAATGTGTGTGTCACAAAGGGATAGCTAGACGGAGAGCAATGAGAGAAAGTGTAAGTGCACTTAAAACGTATGATGCTCACACACTTTAACATCCTCAACCTCTCACACGCACACACCCACGCACCTGAGGCCTCGAGCTCGCTCTGGCTGCACTCCAGGTCGTCCAGACAGAGGTCCACCAGCAGAACATGTCCCAGGTCAGTGACCACGGCGGCCACCCCAAAGAACCAGCGCAGGCTCTGGTGGAGGTGCTGGGTGCTGGCGCTGGCCCCCCCATAGCTCACCAGAGGCTCAATGGCTGCGATCTGAAAAGACCCCACAGACAAACCAACTCACTCAAGCTGCACGGGGAGACAAAAATCAACCAATCCATGACCTGATTTCTACTGCGGTGCCAAGCTGGGCCAATCAATGAACACATTACATTCTGTTTATTTTATTTCGCACAGAAATTAAACTCCATATCAGTATCTTGACACTGCACCTTTCACGGATGACTAGATGAGGGTGGGCTGGTGTTACATAGAAACCACATAGCTATCGAGTCCCTGTCGCGGTCGGAGGAGGGAGGGATGCATGGGAAGCGCTCACTCACCCTCCCTGGGATGACCACGGCTTTGACCACGCGGGACACGGCCAGGTCGTAGAGGCACAGCATGCTGCCCTCGCCCTCCTCCAGGCCCACCAGCAGGCCGGACCTCTTCAGCCACGTGAAGGGCCGGGCGGCCAGCACGCTGGGTGGGTGCTCCCCTCCGCCCCCACCGCTGAAGCAGTAGGCGGACAGACGCTCTCCCGTGACCGCGTGCACCACCTCCAGCTGGGGGCCGCAGGCCAGCCAGGCCAGCCCGTTGACGCCAGCACCTGGGGAGGGCATGGCATGTGAGTGGGATGGGGTAGGAGGACACTTTGGTAGTATAAAACTTTAATTGGTGATCTAGAGTACCAGTCAAACATTTGGGTACACTTTCCTATTGAAGTGAATGGGAAAGTGTGTCCAACCGTTTGACTGGTACTGTGTGTAGGCTCGATACCGAAGCTGTCCATTCCCTTTGGCATGGAGTTGAGTTTCTAGCACCAAGACTGAAAACATAATAAACTTGTCTTTCCTTCGGTAAGGTGGTAGGTGTGTGAGTGGACACCAACGCGTGTTCTTACCGACGGTGAATCTCCCATGCAGCACAGAATCCAGAGTGATCTCATCCTCCCCGAGGGCTTCTATGGTCACATTGGGGAAGCGAAGGAGGCTGCTGGTCACCTGGCACCTCAGGTCACGCATGTTTCACTGAACAGCCACACAAATCTCCAATGAATAAACCAGCGGACGCAAGCAAATCACACAGCACTTCCTACTGACACACTAGAAGATAATTTAGTAATCGACGTTTCACCAGAGCTGAACACGACGAGGAACCGCAAGAGAACTACCAATACCCTGTGCATGGAATGTAGTTGCATCATAATGGTGCGTGTGCTGCAGTATCTATCACAATCAGTGTTGATGTCCGGCAGCAACAACTATAGCTGCGGGCTTTTAGTAATTTTCTGTTAAGGCACTGATTTATAAGGCTATTCCATGCCTCTACCCCTGGCCTTCAGTAATAAATGTAGTGATTATAGTCAACTTCATGAGTTTGGTGTAGATCTATACACATAGAGCATGCACCATTCGGTTAATAGTACATTGTATTTATAAAGCGCTTTTCAAAACACTCAAAGACGCTGAGATCTTGAAAGAGATGCTCTCAGTATCACCGAATAGAGTCTATCTGTGTGCAGTCCAGCTTAGGGGGCCTTCACAGAGAGACAACAGAGGTATTTATGTTCTATGGACTGGAGTTGTCAGCGTTTTTTGAGTTGAACTTCACTATGCCATTGGTTCTTCTTTTAGCTGTACCTTGTGCAAGAGGGAACAGTTTAATTGACCTACATTTGGCTGGTACTCGCTATGTTACCCTGTTCACTGAAGGTAACACTTTTCATGTTAGTGATGCATCTGTCATCACCTTACATATGTTTGTTGATATTAAGTGCAAGTAGTAGAAATTTGAGATGGCAGTAAACATACATTACGACATCACAAAAACTCAATCAATAAAGTAGAGAGATAGCTGTTGGATATAATTAAAAAAGGAATAGCTAAATATGAAAAAACCCCGGCAGCATAAACGACATGGTAAACACTGCCCTCTATATTACGGATAGGAGAAGACAACTAATAATTTTAAACCAACTCCCGCGTACAGCACTTAAAATCCGTAACATGTCAACTTGCCAAAAACCCAACCACGTGCTTTGCGATCAGACTCCATCTGAAATTCTGAGATTAAATTTAGTCTTCACTCAACCAGTTAGCCCATGAACTACACCAATAAGTGTTAGGCTACAACTTGGAATCAAGCTAACAGTCTAACTTTAGACAAAATTAAAAAGAACATTAAAACGTTGCAATCACGTGGACCAGACCATGGCTGCCTGGGTTGACATGTTGACTTGACTGTTGTTTACCAATTAGCGAGCAGACGTTAGATGACAAGCACATTCTGCTGAATAGATGCAAACAATTGACTGTAAACAGATAAATTAATAGGCTAATAATATACTAACCCAAAGACAGCGGTTAGCAGTAGCATGCAAGGTCAAGACAGCAACCGATGAACCAGGCTATTTCCTGGATTTGTAACTTTGCTAGCTAGCTTGCTAAGTATGCAGTATCATCACATGAATAGCACTGGTTAACTGAAACCAATAAGTTCCAACTGCATGTCAACATTTTCGTTGGCTAACTTATTTAACGTTACTAGTATTTGGCGACATTTATAAAAATGACGTTAACACTATCAACTGATAGCAGCCAAAGATATCCTTAGCCAACGTATAAGTGCTAATACTAAGCTAACTTAGCTAACCAGTTAAATAACGACAATGCAGACCGTACATACGTAGTCTGAATCCGAGCCAGCGTTAAGACAACTACTACATATTAGTGTGATATCTTACGCAATTGTGTTAGTTCAAGCCAAGGATCACACATGGCTTGATATCGAGGGAAGTTAACCTAGACGACAGTACTTAGTAGCCGATGTTGCTAGGTATGCCTAGAGTTGAATTGTACTAGTAACTCACCAACCAGGGCAGGGAAGGTAAAGTTAGCTTTGCTAGCTTAGCCAACGCAACGTTCCCGCTAAACCAGTTAGCTCGTAAATGTACAAAACAGCAGCACAAGTTATCTGTTGACAATTGAGTTCGCAATGCTATTTTGCTGTTAGTTTGATTAATATATAGATAAGAAGCTAATAACCTTGTTTCGCTGGATGTAACCGGTATGTTGACTGTCGGTGCGCAGAAAGTAAGACTGCCGGGCGTATTCGAAAGCTACTAGCTAGCTCAACGTAACGACCGAGCAAACGTTGACGTTAGCTAGATAAAGCTAACTAACTCAAGTGAGGTTTTCCTGTTCGATGTCTGACATAATTAACTCTCTTAAAATCCTTGAGTATTATCTAATGTTCCCTTTATGCCAACGACAATAGCTAATAGTGACGCCCTCGTATTATTCAAAGGAACACGAACTTGCTAGCTAAGTTACAATAGCTATAACACGGCGCCATTTCTAAGTGAGAGTCACTGCACATTTTTTAGCCTAGTCGCCCCCAGCAGACAGGCATGCTTCTAGTTCTACGAGTAGACGGCTGCTGCATATTTTGTGTCAATGCCTTTTTTTTTTTTTTACATCCGATCCGTGACCATGTATTTACAACATTATTTTGAGCCATGCATTTGTTCAAATTCGTTTTGCAAGGATAAGATTGTCACGGTATTTCATTTATCAAAAATAATTTATTTAATAATTAATGTATAATTACTTAAATGTATTATGCATTATGTACATGAAGCATTTTACCTGGTGTTACATTGAAAACCTTTTTTTTATGTGAAAAACCTTCAATATTTGTATAATCATAGCTGAATACAACTTGTTTAATATTAAATTAAAACCGGTTTAAACGTGCAACTACAATTACATCAATAACGAATAACTCGGGGCGGTGAGTGGCCTCGTAAAGACACTGTTGTAGCCCAGGACCACCAAAAATAAAAGTTTTTTTGTTAAGTAAGTGAATAATCTGCTCATGTTTCAATAACGTCTGTTTTAGTCTCTTCGATCCATCTATTCTTTATGCTCTGTCTACTTCCCAACTAACTACTTTGAAAACAATTGAAAACATTGTAAAGTGTGAACATGCCACAGTCTTTCCAAATTGGGTCGTGTATCATTGGGGGTAGCCCTAATTCTGCAGCAATTGTGACTTTTACTGTTCGAGCCCATAAGCTTTGGAACCCTAAGGCTGAGCTAAGGCCACCTCAGTATCCTTTTTCGAATTACTTCTTAAAACTCACTTTATCTCAAAGCTTTCTCTTAATCACGTCTTAAACCCCCAGAAAAGTAACATTTTGTGATTGTGGTACAACACTGACTTGAACAAAAATAATATCGTCGGTTCTCTTTGCAAATTGTACCGTCTGGTGTCACCAGATAAAATTGTAATCATTATATTCCCTCGGCTCGAGTCAATTAAGGCTGAGAAACGCTATAGACATTATAAAAATGTGATAAACGGACACACACATGTACAAATGTAAAAAAACTATTACATAAGACTTGTGTCCTACATTTTTATCCTAACCGTTATTTTGCTTGGTTTGAGCACAAGCAGCAGAACGACACAAATCTAAAGCTTACACCATACTTCAAACTTTTGTGCTTTACTAGTGCTACTGCTTCAACAGATTCTGTTATAGCAGTAAATGTTTGACGAACCACTGATAAAGCAAAACAGATTAATTCATTTGTGCGACGTTGCTCTACTACTGCCAGGTAAATGCCTAGTTAAGACCGAGGCAAAAACAGTCATTCCGATAAAATGGGCCATTCCAGCTATCAACTCAACATCGTTTGCACTTCCCATTACTTGCTACCACGTGACCAAAATAAGCCAATGCAATTGACGCAAAAGCGCCGCTCCTTTACCTTTCCAAGTTAAACCTCGCGACAACACTGCTTGGCTTTATTGCGGAAGTAGCTGTCATTTGGTGCACGCTGTCATTGTGCTTTCTTAATTCGAGTATAACTTGTCAGCGGAGTTAGAGCAAACAGGTTCCTTACCAAACCGTTTACAAAGTGTAACGATGGCGGTTGTAGATGTATCTTCTAGCAGACCATATCACATTATTATTTTCGGAGCCTCTGGTTTCACTGGACAGTTCGTGATAGAAGAACTGGCTCGCACCTCGTCAGAAGGTCCGAACGGAACGTTGAAATGGGCCATAGCTGGGAGGAGTAGACCAAAGCTTGAAAAAGTTCTTGAACAGGCCGCTGGTGTTCTCAGTGAGTGTTTTCTCTAGCCCACTTTATTTTGGCTTGAATGAGTTTATCACTTGGATGTTGCATGTCATCGTAAATCACAGTGCATTATTTTAACTTTTAATTTCTGTTTAGTTCTTCACCTCTGTCATGCAAGATATAGGCTAGCACACAGTGTTCTGGTATGGCTAAGACCTTATTTGAAAGTGCGACGGTTATGATCAAATAATTTCTTGTAGGTACAAATGAGGGACTCGAAATTTTCATCCAATTGTGATTTAGCTTCTTGAACATCGCTGATCCTTTGGCTCAGACCCTGTCTCGAAGCCTAACCTCGCACGATTATAAAGGCCTAAAGGGTTAGCGGGATGTTAAGAAGACTTAAAAGTCTTGTAAAAGTCCAGGTGGTAATTAGATTGTCTTTACCAGATACCCAGTAGGGATTACTAAACTCCTAGATTTTGATTTTTTTTTCTTCTAATCCCGCAAATTCTTTGTAGTTTTGTACTTCCATTTCATGATGCGCTAATTTAATTGTGCACTTAAATAGTCCACCAGGGTTGAGCTCTTTTACAAGACTGACTTTTTAAAAACCTCTAAGGGACCGATTAGCGAAGGCACGTTGAGTTTGCCACAGTTATGTCCAAGTATCATTCTTATAGACGGGACTGGAGGAGATTTTGTTTCCTGAACAAAGAGTGTTCTATAGTTTTGCTTGCGAAAACATTTACAGCACAACAGCAACCATTCTCAGACAGAATGTCAACCTGCAGTCCCACCATGCAGCAGCAGCTAACCTAGGAGGCTAGGCATTGTGTACTCTCCATGTTTCAATGTGTTTTCTGCTTACTAGGTAAGCCTGAACTGAGGACAGAGGTGGACATCGTCCTAGCTGATGTGAGTGAACCTGACTCCCTGGCGGCCATGTGCAAACAGGGCGTGATTGTTCTGAACTGTGTGGGGCCAGTAAGTCTCTCTCTCTCTCTCTCTCTCACACACACACACACACACACACACACACACACACACACACACACACACACACACACAGACACTGTGTTCTCTGTAGAGACAATGAGCCTGATTGTAAGTTTACAAATGGGAAACTTTCTTTCTTTTTAAACACAGCTATGTTGTTAAGGTCTTGGAGGCATGATGGCAGTGTATCCTGAGACTGCTGTGAGCTTTAGCAGGGTCTGTAGCGCTGAACAGAGACCATAGAGATCACAGTATCTGAACAGAGGCCGATTGAAGAGTCAAATTATATATAAAATAATTCCCTATTCTTCTAAAGAATGAAAAGAAGGAGATGAGATGAACAAAAGTGAAGTTAATTCTGGGTTTAGTTTTGGCGCTAGATGGGTTTTCTGTGCCAAGAGGACCGAGGGCATGTCCATATGGTCATGGATGAAGGTTGGGATGTCTTCATCACTCTGTTTACTCAATACCACCAGGGCTCATGGCGTGATGGCAGATGTGTACTTTGTACCACAAGTCACCTAATTTCTCTCTCACTCTCACTCACTCACTCACTCACTCACTCACACAGGAGTAACCAAAATGAGTGAGGTTGACATGTTTGTGTTCCAGTGTCGGCCACCTGCTCAGAGATCAGCCAAACTCCACGTTCTGAAAGCGTGTCTGATCAAAAGATAACTAAATGATACTGTTATCATTTAGGAATGCACAATCTTACAATACATCGTGTGTGTGTGCGTGTGTGTGCGCGCGCAGTACAGGTTTTACGGAGAACCAGTTGTAAAAGCTTGCGTTGAGAATGGAGCCCATTGCATCGACATCTGTGGAGAGCCCCAGGTATGTGTTTTGTGGCCTCTAAGTCTTAAAGGGATAGTTTTCTCATTTGCCAATACGATATATGTTGTTTTAAATATATAAAAGAAAAAGCACAATTTCAATGCATTGGATATATTTTCTAATGCATGGACCCACATAAAGTCGTTTAATCTAGCAGGCAGAGCCCCAACTGAAGGCACGAGAGCGTTCTATGCTAGTACGCTGGAGGACAGATGCAAACACATGCACTTTATAGTGTGCTTAGTATCGTTTTAACCCACCCAACACCCAGCATGACTGTTATTTCCCAGGGTAATGTGCTTGGTCTCGCTCAGTCCCTTCCAGTCATAAAGTACCAGTCAAATGTTTGGACACAAGCGAATGGCAGAGTATGTCCAAACCATGGAGTGACGCTGTATATAAATGCTACCCAGCATGGTCAGGGCACTGAGGCTGATTAAAGAGGAAACCAGAGGCTCAATTTAATTCAAGTCTCATGACTCGCATATTTTAGTGTAAATGATATAAAAAAGATTTTGATTGCTCAAAATCTCATCTTGCGTTGAAACAAACTGAAATGTTTTTCGTGTCTCAATGGAGACACTATGCATACTCTGCATGGAGGCGTGCACTTGTTTCAGTAATTCGTGTGTGTGTGTGCGCGTGCACGTAGTTCCTGGAGAGCATGCAGCTGAACTACCATAACCAGGCAGCAGAGAGGGGGGTGTACATTGTGGGGTGCTGTGGCTTTGACTCCATTCCAGCAGACATGGGAGTCCTCTACACCAGGGACCAGTTCAAAGGTCGGTACACACACACACACACACACACACACACACACCACCTTATGAACAAGGATGCATGCCTAGTCCGAGTCTGTTTGTCGTGCGTTTGTTTCCACTAATACCTGCACGTCACGTGACACACTGACACCGGCCGGTCTAGATGTTAGGAGGACGCATGACTCACTGCTGTACACGTTCTGGTCTGTCCGTCTGTGTGTGTTTGTGTTCGTCTGTCGATCTGTTCTCCAGGTACACTCACAGCCGTGGAGAGCTTTTTGACAGCAAGCAGTGGGCCCGAGGTAAGGCCATAACTCCATTTCCCACAAACCATTTTCCTTATGTCGAAATGGAAGCGTTGAACGCGGCTTCCTGAGAAATAAACTCTTGTGGCGCCAGATCAAAATGCCCAAGATTAAAAAAAAAAATACATCCAAAGATTTGTGGTAGCACTCACCAATGAAAAAAAGTGAGTGTCTCAATTTCACAAAAAGTATAGAGTCCTCCCTTCTATGTCGTGCTCGCTTTCTCTTTTCCTAATCTCTCTCTCTCTCTCTCTACTTGTCATAGGGTGGTTGTATCCACGACGGCACATGGCAGTCGGCCATCTATGGTTTCGCTGACAGCGGCAAGCTCCGCAGCCTCCGCAAGAAGTTTGGCCACAAGCCTCTCCCTGTGGTGGGGTCAAAGATCAAACGCAGGTGGGACACCAGTACCGTGTGCTCGTTCCCACGTGCCCTTTCTCTTAATAAAGTGTTAAATGATTGTGTGTGTGTCTGTGGGTGCGTGCGTGCGTAGGAGTGCCCTGTTCTACAGTGATGAGGTGCAGCAGTATGCCGTGCCCTTCATGGGGGCTGACCCGTCCGTGGTGAAGAGAACCCAGCGTTTCCTTCTGGAGGAGCACCAGGAGACTCCGGTGAGGACGGAATGTCTTGACAATACAGGCTTTGTGGGGTTACCTTGGCAACCTGGTCTCTGGTCTGCCTCAGTGGGTTCGTCAGAGTGACAGCGTAACCTTGAGACGGCCCACTATGGAGATGTCACTGGCCTCAAAGATTATGAGAGGCTACACCCGTGTTTGACCTGAAACAATGACCTCTTGTGACCCCAGGTTCAGTACGGTGCCTATGTCGGAGTCGGGGGCGTGGCCAATATCGTCAAGATGATTTTTGCTGGAATGATGTTCTGGTTCTTGGTGAAGTTTAGCTTTGGACAAAACCTTCTTATTAAGGTGAGAGGTTTAATGAAATACCTGGCCAGGTTTCTCTCAATGCCTAGAATAAGATATGAAAAAGCAGTTTTTTGATTTAATGGCTGCTTGTCTTCTCTCTGTTCCTGTAGTATCCGGAATTTTTCTCCTTTGGATTCTTTTCCAAGGCGGGACCAACTAGAAAGCAGGTAAAGTCTTAATAGTAGAGTTCGTTTGATTTCCCAAACCCAAAAATAATTGGCGTCATTAGCAGCAATAAATATTGACCAATTATCAACTAAATGTGAAGCAATGCGTTTTATGAAGTCTTTTTCAAGTCATACTGTGCGTGTAGCAAAACTAATATCTAATCTGAGAAAATGGATACTGGCTCAATTCAGCCTTAATAAGCAATATTAGATGGATTGTGGCTGATATGCCAATACAAGCTTAAACCTATTGTCTGACAAATAACTGGTGCCTTCCTTCTTCAAAGTGACCACTCTTCTTGACACACTGTATATCTATAAATTCAAAGTATGCTTATTATTTTTATTTTTCCCTTCCTTACGGATGTTTTCAAGCATGAGGGTTGGCACCAGCTTCCATCAGTCCAGTAGACCAGTGTTTCCCAACCTTGTCCCACCCACAGCACACTGGCAATAAACACATTTATTTTGCGGCACACCCCAAATGTAAGAATCGAATCAAACTTAATACATAAGATTTGTTTATTTTTCACAAACGTGACTTTCCCATAATTCCACGGCACACCTGATGTTGTCTTGACGGCACACCGGAGTGCCACGCCACACCGGTTGGGAAACACCGCAGTAGACTCAATGATAAGCCAGAGACACTGATAGGCTTAATATGTGGCGGCTTGTCTACCAATGAGTGGCTTTGTAGCGACCCGCCTTAAATGTTTTTCCCTGCTGCACTCCAGATGGAGGGTTCTTCCTTCCAATTTGCCTTCTATGGAGAAGGATACAAAGAGGGCCAGGATCCATCCCAGGGAAAACCCAACGGCAAGATCCGCACTCTCATCCAGGGACCAGGTAATTCCCGTGGCTAAGGAGACCGTACAGCGACAGGGTATTGTAAAGCAGAGGGAGAATGTTTCTGCATCGACCGAGCTGTGGCGAGGCCTCACTCTAGTGGCCGTTTCAACCACAGAAAGAACATAACGAAGCCATCACATCAAACATTTGCTCTGGGAGTAGTACCAAAGATATATTTTTTTTTAATCGTCGGGCACATCTTGGAAAATAGCTGGACACTTGAAGATGTTGGGATTTACAAGGGTTGTGTTTTAGAGATGTTTTTATCTAAAAAAATACTTCACCCAGTGGTTTCAACATGCTCCACCAGAACTAAACTGATACATTTTGTACTTTGCCCCTTTTTTCTTTTTCTCCGCAGAGGCTGGATATGTGGCCACACCTATAACCATGGTGCAGGCAGCCATCACCATTTTGAACGAGCCAAAAGATCTCCCCAAAACGTGAGTTGCACAAGTGATCAATAACCTAGACTTTCGGACACACACACACACAATTTGAATGATCCTACTGCCCCCTACCTGCGTTTTTAAAATGTAATTAAAACTGATTTAGCCTGTGGCCGACCTTTGTTCCTGCTCGTCTATCTAGGGGAGGTGTGTACACTCCAGGGGCGACCTTTGCCAAGACCAAACTAATCGATCGACTCAACAAACATGGCGTCCAGTTCTCGGTCATCTGAAGCCTGTCCCCTTTGTGACCCCGTACCACAGGTCGTCATTTGCACTTATTTCCGCTTTATAGACGACGTGACTGCACATAAAAGGGGGGGGTCTTCACGCGACCATGACATATCTAGCTTTGAACAGTTTCCTTGGATTTTCTCGTTGTGATCCGGTTTGCTGCCTTTTGCGATATGTAGAACAGACTTGTCTGGCTGACGTCTCTTGTGTGTGTGCGCGCTCCCTTGTGTTTGAGCTGTTTACCTAAAATTTGACTTAAGTTCTGTTGATCGTGTTCGTTTTTTTTCCCCCTAGGCTACTCTTGTATTGTTTCGTGCAATAACATAAACTGTTCAACCCTGTTTCTAAAAGTTTGTTTCAAGTTCAGATTGTGTTCATTGATAGCATGTTGTATAACATTCAATGTCGTTCACTGATGAATTTGCTGGGATTATTTGATATGCAAGTAATTTGAATTGCTGACACTATGCATAAAAAAAAAAAAAACACTAACTTGTTGAATAGAAAGGAATGATTGATGTGGCTTTGCCGTTTCCCATTGAGCCTGCCCTGCAGTTGTGGACACTATTCTGAATGTATTCTAAACCTGGCAAAATAAAGCAGTCATTGTCCCAGTGATGGAAGTTTTTTTTACATTTCCAAATATATTATTAAGTTCCATAATAATTACTAGCAGTTTGATCTCGCAACACGAGACCTAACTAGGACAGTTGGTTTAAAGATGACGCAAGCATTCACGTTCTTTCACTTCCCCTTTTCTCTCAAGTACTCCGCTGAAAATGACACGTGAACAAGCAATTAAGAACTGCAAATTAATTGGAAATCATAGACTACAATGACAGTCTATACACTAAAACTTACCGAGCTTTTCAACCGCTTCTACACACACACTGGGGTACATCTTGTCATTGTATGTTGCAACTAGGACATACAGCTGTGTCTTCGCCAGAATCAAGCCGTGGGCCCCCTATCGGAGAAAGACCACCAGCGGGAATCCTTAGTTTTTAATAAAGTCACCGTTAGATATATTATATCCATTATCAAATCGATTAAATAAGATTGGCAATTGAAATTCACATCAAATTTATTTTTAGTTTAATCGAGCTGCCGCTACGTTACTTCTGACTGACACATTTGCAATATATCGAGTTCCTGTCTGCTCGCACGCAAGTGTAGTTTTTTTCTTGGAAGTCAATTCCAGTTTCTCTGATGGTTGTTAAATGCTTGTAAGATTCAGTTAACATCTGGGCTTGTGCGGGAGTCACCTGCAGTGAAGGTTCATACAAAAGTCAGTAGTAACTTAACGTTAGAAACATTCCTGATACACGCAATGATCGTGTCGGTTTCAGAAAAAGACGGTTAATGCCCACACTAACTCATGCTTACGTAAAATGTGCTAATGTAAAGGGTGCAAAATTACCTGAAACCTTGAAGAGGCAGCTATAACCATACCACTCTTTGCAACTAACAAGACTGCAGCTTCCACGTGTTTTGTGTCAATTAGGCAGTCGTTTATTACATTTTGAAATTGGTTCATGATTTAAAAAACCAGGGCGGTGACGGTAAGGCTCTGAACTTTTTCCTAGCAATGTAACAGAGCAGACATGTTTTCTATGTTTCTAGTTTCCTTGGAAACGGTGTTACAGCTGTAGGAAATGTAGGAAACAACGTCGACCACACAAGTTCCTTTTAATAGCAATTTTTATAATTGTAATGCGGTAAGAATGTATTCCACTCGGCAAACCGTAAAGATCTAATCAGATAAAAATGTATTTACTTTATTTTGTACAAATTTTGTACAAGTACAAAAATAAAAAAAAACTTGAGATGAGACAAAACAACAATCATGACAGGTTCAGAGAATCGAACAGATCTTCATAATGGTATTTCTCCACTATGTCAGTCACACTATCCCCGGCTTTAAGGCTTTGAAGAACAAACAGCACATCTTTTATTACAGCCCTGCAAGGATAATAATCAAAAATAATTTGTTTATTAATATACATAATCAATTAATGCTCCTACCAGTAAAAAGGAGAAGAAAATTAAAAAATACTTGTTCCCTTCAGGGAGCATGATAGAGAGAAAAAACAAGCAGAAGAGATTCTGTGTTTGTGTGATGTTTGTGTCTGAGGCTAAAAGCTACCTGGTACTGGGGGCATCCAACTCCTGGCGTTTACAGATAGCATGAGCAGTCTGAACCAGGTGACCAATGATAGACTTCAGCTGGCTCAGAGGGGAGACACTGCTACTAGCGTGAAACCATGACTTAGGGAAACACTCAGCAATCTGGATAGCGAGAGAGATGGCGAGCAAGACAGAAAAAATATGAGACGAGAGATCAAAAGGGATATAAAATACTTCGGAACAAAGACATTAATAAATATCAGTATATACAAATGGCTTCGAGCATAAGAACTAGGAACACACCTTTTTGCATTTGTGGACGGAGGATTTTTCATCGGCCTCGTTCAGCACTGTCATCATCAGGTAGCGGTTGAGGAGCTTGTCCAGCATGAGTTCCTGGAGGACGGGCTCAGGAAGCAACCCATCCCACAGCGTCATGTTCCCTAGGAGCTGGGACACAAACACCCACCACGGCCATTACAGCTGCACGGCACTGGTAGAAACGAAGAGCTCAAAGCGTACACAAAGGCCCGGTTCTGACGTACCTTTGCTGCTGTCCAGAACTGCTGTTCTCTGAACTGGTACTGAGGAGATGACCGGTCTTCTAGAAACCTAACAGAAAAGTTATGTCAAATGTTTTACCACAACTAAAGTTAAAATGTGCAAAAGAGCCATTTAAGTTTTTCATATAAAGTTAGTGTTGGGTTGAGTAATTACGGCCAAAAGTATCAAATGAAAGGCATTGGTTTCAGGATGAGCCAACTGACTGACTTTTTGGGATAAAGAGGGATGAATACGTCTTCATCCACCGAACTCCTGAGTCTACTAATGACCGCTGCTACAAACGCCTGAAGGAAAACACAACACAAAGACGTGTGGGCTTTTGCAGGAACACGTAAAGAAAACGTTTGTATTTGTCAACTCTTCAAAAGTCCAACCAACCTTAACTGGTTTGGTTTGCTCCCCCACAAACACAGAGTAGTCGTCCTTTATCCTGTGGCACAGTTCAGACAGACAGACGGACTGACGGCGAGACAGAGGGTCCCATACCAGCTCCACAAAGGCTAGGATGGAACAGAGGGCCACAAACGTCAGGAGACGCCCCGAGCGTTGATAAAAACAAATAAACTCGTACTAGTAGGCCGCGCTGATAAATATAAAATACAGAAATATAAAAACATACAAATAATAAATAATAATAATAATTACAAAAAAACTAAAAGCCATAGATGGACCAGAGGGATAGAAATATTGGTGGTTCAAAAGCCGCAAGGAGCAAAAAACTAAATAAATAAAGGACTACACGTTCCTCGTACGGTCAGATTGCGCTGATATAATTAAACAAAACAGGAAAACAACACCTGTATCTGATACAATGTAAAGACAAAGTACAATATCTCTGACATAGAAGATGGAGTCACTGGCGATATGAACCCTTCAAACTAAGGACAAAATGGCGGGCAGTTGGAGAGTGTGAGCCGACCTTGTATCTTGGGCAGGAGGGTCTTCTCGACGATGGCGGGCAGGGTCTTCCTGTCTGCGTTCTCAGACTCCTCGTACCCCTGGCCGTGACAGAAGGTCTCTGCGGCAGAGTACCATGGCCACGCCTCAAAGTCCTCCCCTTCCTCAAAGAAAGACAGAGACACAGGGGAAGAAGTGTGTACCTTCAGAGAGAGAGAAAGACTATGTGTGTGTGTGTGTGTGTGTACCTTCAGAGAGAGAGAGAGAGTGTGTGTGTGTGTGTGTGTACCTTCAGAGAGAGAGAGAGAGTGTGTGTGTGTGTGTACCTTCAGAGAGAGAGAGTGTGTGTGTGTGTGTGTGTACCTTCAGAGAGAGA
>JAVQJS010088959.1:0-11875 GCA_036024795.1 Galaxias rostratus | reverse complement strand
TCTCTCTCTCTCTCTGTCTCTCTCTCTCTCTCTCTCTCTCTCTCTCTCGCTCTCTCTCTCTCTCTCTCTCTCTCTCTCTCACTCTCTCTCTCTCTCTCTCTCTCTGGCTTCAGGTTATGGGGGGTGGGTGGTTGTAAGGACAGTCGTGGTCTTGAACCCATCCATCACAGTAAGAACACCTTACACAGACCGTTGTCATTTCAGTGCAGCCTCTGTGAAGTCCCACCCTAAGCCTGTCTCAACGACCCTTCAGTCTGCAGCAACCATGTGGTCATGTGAACGTGTGGTTTAATTTGAAATGACTGGAGAGCAAACTACAGTCCTTGGGAGACCTATTGAAGATTGAAATGTTTTATAGATTCCTTTGCATAAAGTGTGTGTGGTTGTGTGTGTGTGTGTGTGTGTTTGTGTCCCTGTGGTAGTCTAGCAGAAGTGACAGTGACTTTGTCATCATTAGGATAGGCCTAGGGGGAGAGAGAAATGTGTGTGTGTGTGTGTGTGTGTGTGTGTACTTGTGTGCATGTGTGCGTGCAACGCTTATACCTGAGTCACTACATCTCTGCAGTCAATGCCTGGGCTGTGGGTGAGCATGTGTGGGAATGTGTGAGCATGTGTGTGTGAGAGAGAGAATGTGTGAGTGTGTGTGTGTGAGAGAGAGAGTGTGTGAGCGTGTGTGTGAGAGAGAGAATGTGTGAGCGTGTGTGTGAGAGAGAGAATGTTTGAGCGTGTGTGTGCGAGAGAGAGAATGTGTGAGTGTGTGTGTGTGAGAGAGAGAATGTGTGAGCGTGTGTGTGTGAGAGAGAATGTGTGAGCGTGTGGGTGTGTTTTTGTTAAAGGTCGAAACCCTGTGAAAAGCAGGAGTGCTGTCTGCATTCGGCCCCAACCCTGACACTCCACAGGCAGCCTAGAGCCCCAACCCTGCAACTCCACAGGCAGCCTAGAGCCCCAACCCTGCAACTCCACAGGCAGCCTAGAGCCCTAACCCTGATACTCCACATGCAGCCTAGAGCCCCAACCCTGACACTCCACATGCAGCCTAGAGCCCCAACTCGGACACTCCTCATGCAGCCTAGAGCCCCAAACCTGACACTCCACAGGCAGCCTAGAGCCCCAACCCTGACACTCCACATGCAGTCTAGAGCCCTAACCCAGATACTCCACAGGCAGCCTAGACCCCTAACCCTGAGATTGAATAACATACAGTCAATATCGGAAATGACTAAAGAGCAAACTACAGGCCTTGGGAGACCAAGTGAAGATTGAAATGTGTTTTGGGACAGGATTCACGCGATTCGAGACCTTGGGTCCAAGGTGCATTTGAGTTTTATTCCTTTGCTGTAATTGAAAAACCACACAAGATCCCCAAAAGGCCAACTTCAGACGCACACATTGGGAGATTAAATAGGGCCAGGCCAGCGTAGTTTCACCAAACTGGAGAGCTCTCTTTGTGAGTCATAATAAGTCACTGTTCAATGAAGCAACTCTCTTTGTGGACCAACGCTGGGCTGTTGTTCTGCTGCCATGGAGACGGGCTAGCATGTCATACAGTGGGAATTATAGCAGTCCCCTCCCTGTCACTTCCCTAAAGGGTTTTCTTTCAACTTTCACTTCTTTAAAAAGATATATTTGTAGCTATGCTATTCCTCAAAATCTTTCCCTTTCCCTTTTTATTTATTATTATTTTCTATATTATTTTATACTTTTTTAATTTGGGGAAAAATTGTTTTAAAAACTAAATCATCAATTTCAAATTAAATTCTCCAGAATATAACGAAGGATTCATCTGTATTATTTTCCTGTTAGATGAAATGGAGCTGTTCCAGTCTCCTCCTGCTGTGGAGGGTAAAGGGCAGTGGGAAAGAGGTTTGCTGATTGACAGGGCTGGAATGTGTGAGCTCAAATCCACATGGGGCAGTTTATAGTAAGACCCGCCCCCTCAGCCCACAACCGCCACCAACTTCCTGTGACTGCATGTACAGTCTTCACTGGATAAACAGCGGTAATTACCAGCAATGTATTGGTCAGGATGTGTTTAATTAAACTTACTAAACCAATTACCTATTTTAAAATGAAGCACTGTTCTTCAGGAAAACATCCCTTGCAATATAAAAGAATAAAGTTGATGTGTGATTGTTTCCACCACACACATCAAAGTGCTCTTTAGCTAGCAAACGCTGAGGCTGCAGCTCAACATGGTCTTTAGCTAGCAAACGCTGAGGCTGCCTGCAGAAACGTCTGCTCATTGGCCCGTGGGCCTCGCTGCAGGAAGCATACAACCAACTCTGAACCACTTCCTGTCCCTGTTTAGCTTTGTGTGTGTGTGTGGGTGTGTGCGTGTTTGTGTTTGGTGTTTGTGTGTGTGTGTGTGTGTGCGTGTGTGTGTGTGTGTGTGCGTGAAGAGTGCACTATTGTCGTCAGCATTCAGGGCTGCAGGGCAGCAGCTTATCCCGCCCAGAGATGAAGAGAGAACAGCGTCCAGTAATGTAAGTAAAGGAGAAACACTCCTTTAGGATCCTATAAGCTGTAAAGAATGACACATCACCACTCCCTAACATTTGGCTGTTGAGAAATAATCTGCAGTGTGTGCGTCAGTGTACGGGCGTGTGTGTGTGCCTGTGTACGTGTGTGTGAGTGTGTGTGTGTGTGTGTGTGTGTGTGTGTGTGCAGCCCCCATCCCCTTGGGTGTGGTGGTTGAAGGTGGGTGTGTACTCACAGCTCACTGTCACCCTATCACACACGCTGTAGATCAACAGTTTCCTTTCAGGAAAGCCTCATGACTTTTATTCCACTGCAGGGAAATGGACCTCTGGCTACCACTGAAAGAGATCGCTGGTCCTCTCATCAAACACACAGCGGTCCCGCCTCTCAACACCTGCCTCGCAAATCTTGTTGCACAGCCCAGGAGGTGAGTAACGCTGGTCTTGACCAATCAAACGTATTGTAGGACAGGTACAGGAAACTCGACCTCAGGAGTGGCCTCTACCCTCTTCCTCTTTCAAAAGGAGGAACTTAATGGCAGGAAGTGTGATTTCGACAGAATGCGATTCTGATTTTGGCGATACTTTAAGCTTTGTCATACTGTGGCAGCAACCCCACTAGGCCGTTGCTGTAGCAACTGCCCCAGCACAACATGGCACCCTGGTTGCCTCATGAGTCTGGCTTTCACATTTCCTTGGGAAAAGCAATTGCAAGATGTGTGTGTGTGTTTGTGTGTGTGTGTGTGTGTGTGTGTGTGTGTGTGTGTGTGTGTGTGTGTGTGCACGTTCATAAACTCTCCCCCTGTGTGAGTTCCGATATTGGAGTCCAGGCCTCTAAGCCAATCGCTGGATCCAACGATAAAGCCATGACACATCCTCCAGAAACGTCTGACTCTACAGTGGGAATCCTTCACGTCCGCATGCACCCAGGGACTCCCGTCTCCCAGGCCAGTATGAAGCCGGAAACCAACCCTAAACTTTGAGGACCCCTCCTTTAAACGGGGCTGGGGCTACCACATCTGAGCTAAATATCCACTATTCAAAAGCATGGCAACCGTTACTATCCTTCCCCGTCCGGAAGTGTCAGGAATTCCAGTCAACTCTCCGTGGGAGTCCGGAGCAGACCCAAGGGGAGGGCCTCATCTTCACAGAGGGGGCGGGAGGGGGGGGTCATAAAAGCCTGTCTAACTCTCTCACACACAGACTCACCAGTCCCTCAAGGGCAAGGGCACTGCCATTAAGACCTGGACTCAGACATCATCTGGATCTAATGAAGTGTGTGTGTGTGTGCGTGTGTGTGTGTGTGTGTGTGTGTGTGTGTGTGTGTGTGTGTGTGTGCGTGTGCACACGTGTGTGTGTGTATGTTTGTGTGTGCATGTGTGTGTGCGTGTGTCTGTGTGTGTGTGTGTGTGTGAGTGGGTGTGTGTGTGTGTGCGTGTGTGTCTGTGTGTGTGTGCATGTGTGTGTGTGTGTGTGTGTGTGAAGATGGTTGGGGGCACAATAGCCATAACTGGCCAATTAAAGAGTAATCAGAGGCTAATGAAGTTGATGCACCACTGCACTCCTGGGAGAGCCTGCTCACACCACTAGGAGACAAAGACTGACAACACAACCGGAGTGGATTCGGAATGTGTCTGTGTTGCTGTGTGTGTGAGAGAGTAAGAGTATTAGTATCTGAGTGTGTGTGTGTGAGTGTGTAAGTGTATCAGTATCTGAATGTGTGTGTGTTGGTGTGTGTGTGAGCGTGTAAGGATGTTAGTTTCTGAATGTATGTGTGTTGGTGTGTGTGTGTGAGTGTGTGAGGGTAATTAGTATCTGAATGTGTGTGTGTTGGTGTGTGTGTAAGGGTATCTGAATGTGTGTGTGTGTGTTAGTGTGTGTTGGAGAGTGTAAGGGTACTAGTTTCTGAGTGTGTGTGTGTTGGTGTGTGTGTGTGTGTGAGTAAGTTGGAGGGTGTAAACAGACAGGAAGGGTTCAACGCGTGCTTCCCTCACACTCCCAGCAGGTGTTGGTGGCGTGCGGCTCACTAGTCTCTTCTTGTTGATCTGAGTGTAAACACGTCCTCGTTCTCCTCACCACGGAGCGAATGCGGTTTGTTGGGGATGTGGGTGTGATCTTCGTTCTCCTCACCACACGTGTCTCTGCGTGCGTCTTCGTCCGCCAGACGGAAAACGCCACGTTCTGCTAACTCAAACATCCTGGTCCTGAGGCACCAGGGTGGCTGAAGGAAGCGACAGCACCTCCTCCATGGTGACGTTCATGATGGCCGACGTGTGACGTTTACCAGGGAGCACGGTAGCCGTGGTATCACTCAGACTGGGTGTTTGATCGTTGTCGGCCTATTGTTTAATATTAATTGGGGACTTAATTGTATAAAAGGCGCTTTGAGTGTCTTGATAAAGCGCTTAAAAACATAATAAAATGCATTATTATTATTAAGAGAAGCTTATAACGTTTAGCTGTAATACTAAAACACCAGGCAACGTCCAACCAGCTGAGTGAATGTGGACACGTGGATCAATTTGATTTGTGGTGTCTGTCTCTGTAGTGCAAAGCAATCTGTCCTCTATTGTGGTGTGATGAGAGAACACCAACCATTTGAAATGGCTTGAATAAAACAAACTAATCTTTTGTTGGCTGTAACACCCTGAGGTCTGGCGGAACACCACGTTATCAAGCTGTTCTTTGTTGGGACTGTAAACACTGTCCTTATTGTCGCTTTAATCAGCTTTAATGGGAGAACTGACACGCTCCTCCTTCCTGCCTCTCCTCGTGTCTGTCTCTAAGGAAACCCCATTAGAGGTGAACCGTGGCAAGTCACCATTTTAAAAGACGAGGCCTATGGTGGTGTGAACAGGAGCTGTGACGTCTGTGCCAAGGGTCAAAGCCGTTCTCTTTCAATATCCAAGGATTACATGTTTCCCATGGCTCTTGTCAGTGACTGTTCGTGGACGAAGACCTTACCAGTTCTGTCACCACTGTGCCGTAGTGTGATAGTGAGACAGACTACACACCTCACTATTAAAAACGCTGGCAACTGTGATAGTGAGAGATTATACACCTGTTATGGAAGCTAGGAGCTGTGATAGTGAGAGAGATTACACACCTTACTATTAAAAGCACTGGCCGCTGTTATAGTGAGACAGATTACACACCTCACTATTAGAAACGCTGGCCACTGTGATAGTGAGAGAGATTACGCACCTCACTATTAGAAACGCTGGCCACTGTGATAGTGAGAGAGATTACGCACCTCATTAATATGGAAGCTAGGAGCCGTGTTAGTGAGAGAGATTACACACCTCATCAATATGGAAGCTAGGAGCTGTGATAGTGAGAGAGATTACACACCTCATTAATATGGAAGCTAGGAGCTGTGTTAGTGAGAGAGATTACACACCTCATTAATATGGAAGCTAGGAGCTGTTAGTGAGAGAGATTACACACCTTACTATTAAAAGCACTGGCCGCTGTTATAGTGAGAGATTACACACCTCACTGTTAAAAACGCAGGCCGCTGTTATAGTGAGAGAGATTACAAACCTCACTGTTAAAAACGCTGGCCGCTGTTATAGTGAGACAGATTACACACATTACCTCCCTGGTGGAGAAGAGATGGCTGAGGTGAATCACCTTCCTTCCTGATCAATGCACAGCCCCCAGCCTCTGGCTCAGGATCAAGTTCATTTAGAGTGGCAACCCTCCCAGCCCACAGTGTCCATCTTATTGATCGAGTCGTATTGCATCAAAATGAATTCAAATACACTTTAAAAGTTATTAACCATACAGTAGAGTAAATAACAGAATTCCAGAATGCTTGGTTCGTTGTGTGTCCTTTAACGAGTTTCAATAGTGTTACCTTTCACCCACACAATCAACGTGTTCCCTCAAGGCCTTTGGCCAGGCATCAAAGGTGGCCTTGGGCCTATCTGAGCCCTTCTGCGTCGAAAATCAAAGAGGAAGTCACAGCTGACAGGTCAGCAAAAACTCCCAACAGGGTACTCTCACTCTCCCTCTCTATACCACACACACACACACACACACACTCCACACAGCTGTATTCCTCCACATTTGAGTGCTAAGCAGGCCAAGCCCCAACCCCCACCCAGACCAGTCTGTTATGTGGCCACAGCGTTGTTGCTCTGGCGAGACCAGCCACTGGGACTTCCTGTTTTCCCCCCATTCTACTCCTTCAACACCAGCAGCGATGCTATAAGCCTGGAACACAACGGAAGGACTTGGCTCTGTTGGTTGGATGGTCGGTGTTCATTCTTTCCCTCCCACTGCCACAGTAAAGTTTACACGATACATCTTCCCAACCAAACTGTCATAACTGAGCATGCAGGTCAAAACGACAAGAAACAGTATTCATTTTAAAAATCACTTCTTTTTGTTTTTTTTAATAAGACATTACAATGACATTTGTCTGTACATTGGTTTCTCAGTCAGAGCTGCCCAGGGGCACGGTGCCATTGTGGCCATGTGATCGGTGAGTGACAGGTCCTCTCTGCTGGAATCACCAGCCGTTCCTGTACTTCTCCACTCATGCTACAGAGAAAGGCTATCGTATACTGCCTCCAATCTGAGGACCTTACCATTGGCCATCGTAAGACTAGAGAGATCTCATACCGGATGTAGGCTATTGACTGACTACGTAGGACTATCAATGTTAATCATAACTAAAGTACGGAAGAAATATCGAAGCATTTTTGAATGACCGCACTTGTTTGTTAAATACTTCAGATAAGGATTGACTCTTTATGACACTAGAGAAGTCAGTTATTTTCACCGTGGCAACCCTGGAACGTGGAGGACCAGACCGTTCCATCTGGATTCAGGGCGAGGGGGACTAACACCTAATGGTCGTGGTTTGATGGGTTTTTCTCTCTCGTCCAGAATGTGGACGAGGAAATATGAGCAATGGGGAGGAAAAGGATGGGATACTGCTTGTCAATCAATATTCTCAACACAGAAATACTTTGCATCAAACCTTTTGTGTGTGACAGAGATTCTGTAGGACTTTGGACAAACTGGACAACTTTTTTCACAGGTCAGCTTAGTTTCATCTCATTTGATCTCTCGCAAATCAGACTATTCAAGAAACCATGAGGGAAGCCTCAGAACAAAACAAAAAAAATTATATTACATTTCCAGCTTCATTAGAAAACAAATACAAACAAAACAGGCATAGGCGGTGATCTTTGTGGTTTAACAGAATGACATATTCCTTTGATATTCATATTGCCAGAAACATTATGAATTCATGTGAAACAGGCCGGCTACAAGAGCATAAGCAAGCGATAAGCCAGCAAACCCAGTTTAAGATAAATTAGTTAGGCCTATGGGATAAAGAAAGTATTAAAAACTAAATGGAAGATAATCAACCTTTACTTTATCATACTCAATGGAGAAGCTATTTGTTACTTGCAACAATTTGACTTTATTGTAGTTTTGACCTAAAACAGTCATCACTCAATCATTAAGATTTGTAATTTGAGGTTAGCCATGTTAGCCCTTCATATAGTCCGTCGCCCGTGGTGGCACACGATGGCTGAACATACCAATTCCTATCGCGTATGCGCGTCAGGCCCAGTTTCTCCTGGATCTCGTGAGGCTTCATGGCGTCCGGGAGGTCTTGCTTATTGGCGAATATCAAGATGATGGCGTCTCTCATCTCCCGGTCGTTGATGATGCGGTGGAGCTCCTGCCTGGCCTCGTCGATGCGATCCCTGTCTGCACAATCCACCACAAAGATCAGCCCTTGCGTGCCGGTGTAGTAGTGCCGCCACAACGGACGGATCTTATCCTGGCCTCCCACATCCCACACGTTGAACTTGACGTTTTTGTAGGTGACCGTCTCCACGTTGAAGCCCACAGTAGGAATGGTAGTGACGGACTGTCCCAGTTTGAGTTTGTAAAGAATAGTGGTCTTGCCAGCGGCGTCTAGTCCCAACATCAATATTCTCATCTCTTTGTTGCCAAATATCTTTGATAACATTTTCCCCATGTTGAACTATTGGGCATAAATATTACGCTAAGGTGAAACAAAACGATGGTAATTATCCCTTTTCTTTAAGTTTGGTTATAGTATTAGTTGTGAAAGCATATCGTTAAAAGGCATAAAGTGTAAAATTGTACAGGTTATTTACGATTTTTTTTAGGGATTGCAAAACCTGTGGTGTACGTTACAAAGGGCAGGGGTATTCAAGTTCCGATTGGTTCCATATAATACTGATTATACTTCACATGGCACGATAAATCTTTGAATAAACCCTTTTTCTAGCAGGTCCCCTTCTGACTCCAAGTCGACTCCTACTATTATCCCCCCCAAAATTAGGGTTTCCCGATTGTAATTTGAACAGAAGTGGCGTGCCTATGGAAGAAACTCACAGGCCTTTCAAAAGCCTGCTGTACTTGTGAATTCCTCTTGGTGGTTGTGTCTCGCGGTTCCGCTAACCGGGAGCGCCCTTGTTCCTTTCAGCACCACCGGAGGAGAAAAGCAATTTTCTACAGATAACTTATTCCAACTAAGCGTTGCGCTGGGCAACCCAGTCGTTCCTATGGGGGGCTTCTTCCCAATCTCGATGACTCAGCGACACATTTATTCACTCAAAAAGATCCACTTCTTGTCCCCCTAAAACAGAAAGAGTACAGGAAGGAGTGTCAGACTCAGTCATTTCGATTTAACGTTAGCTTGAAGCTAACGTTAGCAAAGGTTCGTATTAGCTAGCAAGCTAACATTAGCAATCCATTCGAAACTATGTGTTGCTAGCTACAACAATGAACCAAAATGCCAGTTAGTAACAGTATACTGTGGCACCTTACAAAACTCTCCAATTTAAAAAATAACTCAGTTACCTGCTATTTCCCCCCTCCTCTCTCTTCAAATCCACCCTGAATTTGCCTTTTTCCTTTCCGCCGAGTTGGTTGCAGTGCCGCTTCACCGGAAAGGTGTGGAGCTACATCATCCGCCACTTCCTCTCGTCTCGCTCATTCAATAGTCAGTCGGCTTGCGCAACCTACTGTGTCACTAATTAGAACTCACAAACAAAAACAACGGCTAATATCCAAATGAGGATTCAGTTAATAGTTTAAAGTGCAAATGTTGCGTTTAGACATGTTTACATGGTATAATGTCTTGCAGAGACTACATCGATTCCTTGAAAAAGTAAAATTCGGCTATTTTACAGGAGCTTCCCTTCATTTGTATTTTTTAATTGTTTCACTTGTATCCTAGTGTGGAAAAAAAACGTATTGGAATATTATCAATAGTGTAATTTCTCTAAATTGTAAAATTTTCATTGGCTCTCGGTTTAATCACGCCAGATAGTAAAGTAGCCTTGACATGAAAAACCCACAGGGTTCTATCACCATCTTGTGGCAGGAATTGAAAGATTGTCACAGGACATGAAAATGTCCTCTATTCAATATTTATTACGTTAGTTATTATGTTGTCTTTACATTTTGTCCCCTTGTTTTCAATCTCTGTTTCTGTGATGCATTTGAAATGCTTGCTTTCCGTATCCCACACCTAAACGACTCTGTGATTTGGGAGTTGAAGGACACACTCTGACTCAAGCTAGACTGCTTAAGGGAGTTTGTTGATAAAAGCAGGTGTTGCCATTTTCTAAATGGCTCCATTGTCCGTATCATTGCAACATGTCTGTTCCTGATATCGGCAAATGTCAAGGTCGCCAGGTAGGCTGCTCCTCCTCCCTCGAACCCACGCTTGTCTCTGAGCAGACACTGACAGAGCTTTTCCAGTTAACTCTATCATTGTCAGGTTCCCAGTAAAGGGGCCCATCAGGACTCACATCCGCGCTGCGCTCCGTGCAGGCCTCTGTTAGCACCTTGTGGCTGGTGTCCGCCCGCCCGCTCCCGTCTCCCCGTGCTGGGCAGACCGAAGGCAGGCGGGAGCAGCAGGGACTCCTGGTCCTGGAGGACAGGGAGGAGGTGGAGGACGCGGCGCCCAGGCGTCCCAGCGCCCTGCGGTGCAGACTCTGCTGCAGCGCTATCTCCCTCAAACAGTACTGGTGCTCCAGCTCCAGTCTGCGGAGGTGCCGTTGGTGCTGCTGGACTTGGTGTCTGTGCAGACCCTGCTTTTCATCATCCGGCCACGGCTGCATTTTAGTCAGCCTTGGTGCACAAACTTTGCAGTGGAGAGAAAGCGAGTTATCAGTTCATGTTTAAAGTCTCCTTCCCCTTTTCATTATTGTTGACATTATGTTAGATATATTAATATAGCTATGCCCAATAAAGATATTCATACTTTGAATGTGTTAGTTCAACCAATCATACAAAATGCATTTGTAATTGTTTTCCCTGTTTAAAATAAAAAATCACGGATACTTACTAAATCAAACAGATGCTTTGGGAAGATTTGGTTAGAATCCCCAAAAACAAAAACAAAACAGTAGTCGTCTGTGCATACCTGTGTGTGTGGGAGTCTTTCTCTCTCTTTCTCCCCTCCCTCGCTTTCTCGCCTTCCTCCATGTCACCCAACACCCTGACCCATGTGTATGTTGGAGGTCATGTGATCTGTTTATAAACTTTATTTACAGAACCAAACCTTTTCAACCAGTGAGCACTAAGTGTAACGATGTCATCCCTCGTCCATTCACACAGGGTTTCCTGGGGGGATTTTAAAGGGTCAGTATTTCCTCTTTGCACCAGCGTCCGTATTGGAACATAAACCTTTAGCAGAAATGCTGTATACTGGCTTAGAGACCAACTTGTTTGTTGTGCAAGAAAGCGACATTGACAGACTTCAAGCCATTAAATATTTAGAGCAGTTCAAATGACTGGGACCAGAGGATGAGGTGAGTAGCCCATCATTAAAGTTTCACTATCTGAGCTTTGTTCAAGAGCTTCCTCTAACGGTGCCATTCGATAAGATAAGCTACATTTGAACGACTGCTTTCCTTTGGTTCTTCTTCTACTACTTGCGTTAAAGACATCTTAACGTGAGATATGAGTGGAGGGAAACAGTTTGGGGTGACACTGTCCCACCAGTGTTATGGTGTGCCACTAAGCACACACAACAACCTGCTTTTTGTTCCATACCTAATTCTGTACTGCCATGTGCTGAAATAATGCAATCCATGGTTAAATAATAGCAAATAACAAACAACAAAAAATCTTTTTATTTGTACTGGGTCAACATAGTAAGCCACAATTGTTGTACAAAAAACGTACAAAAACTTGTAAACTGGTTTCGGATATTCTCTTAAGTAGTCTTAAGTACAAAACAAACAATGTTTGGTTTGGTCAGTGGAAATATAACACAAATAAAAACTGTAACGTTTTCCCTCACCTTCAATAGTGTCAGTTCTCTCTCTCTCTCTCTCTCTCTCTCTCTCTCTCTCTCTCTCTCTCTCTCTCTCTCTCTCTCTCTCTCT
>JAVQJS010088954.1:0-18035 GCA_036024795.1 Galaxias rostratus | reverse complement strand
GAACAGCTTGTGGCTGGGGTGCAGAGAGTCCTTGACGATCTTGCTGGCCTTCTTTCTGCTACGCTGCTGGTAGAGGGCCTCCATGGAGGGCAGATCTGACCTGGTGATGCGTCGTGCAGCATTTATCACCCTCTGTAACGCCTTGCGTTTGAGGGCGGTGCAGTTGCCATACCAGGTTGTGATGCAACCAGTCAGGATACTCTCGATGGTGCACCTGTGGAAGTTGCAGAGTATCCTGGGGTCCATGTTGAACCTCCTCAACCTGCGTAGGAAGAAGAGTCTCTGTTTTGCATTGTTTAACGTTTAACGTCACAACCTGCATGAGAATTAATGCTGATCATGTCCATGCCTTTGACCACACTGTACCCATCTTTCGATAGCTATTTCAAGCGGAATAACGCGCCATGTCACAATGCTTGAATCTTCTCAAACTGGTTTATTGAACATGACATTTAGTCATTGTATTCAAATGACCCCCTCAGGAACCAGAGCGTAATCCAGTAGAGCAGCTTATGGATGTGGTAGAACGAGAGATTGGCCTCATGAATGCGAAGTTGACAAATCTGCTGCAACTGAGTGATGCTATCATGTCTATATGGACCAAAAGCTCTGGGGATTGTTTCCAGCACCTTGTTGAGTCTATGCCACAAAGAACGAAGACAAAAGGGAGTCCCACCCGGAACTAGCAAGGCGTACCTAATAAAGTGGCTAGTGAGTGTATATCTATGGCAAAACCATAGATGAAGAAACAGTTTTACTTCTATGGTGTTCATTTAACCTTACTGACTCATTAGAACATTAAGTGTCCATGATGCAAGGCTGACCTGACTGTGGTAGTGTCCTTTGTGCCAATGTCAATGATCACCCACTAGATGCCAGTGTTATACTAAATTATGAAGATGCCAAATTGGCAGTTGCAATTCTCTTTCTGACCAATTACACTTTATGGGCAGGATAATATAATTCAAACAAATAAAGTATTTGTTAGTATTATTATGATTTAAAATATATATTTGCTAGCTGCTAAAATGCTTGAACTTAAGTACAGAGTTAACTATTTATTTTGTTTTTGTCTTGTCTACTTATTAGAAAACCATTTTGTATACTGCACAGCAATTCTTTAGCCTGCTTGGGATGGGATTCCTTTAATCATCAAACGCCACAACTTAAAAGAAAAAAAAAATCTGATTTAATTGATTTGGGATAGAAATAATGTAGTAATCCGTAAACATTACTGAATTATTTATATATCTATAAATAATAGGTAATGTGCTTTGTGTTGAATATCTTCTTTCAGAATCAAATCTAGGCCGCTGTGGGTTTCGTGGGTCGTCTCACATTGGACTTCCTTACAGCACCAAGGTATGTTACCATTCCAACCTCCATGTGAGTCTTAACGTGTTGTCTAACTACAACCATAAAACTAGTAGGATTGTGAATTCTTAACTTGGCCCAAACACACTGACTCTTAACTATAGATGCCTGCTTCAGGCTTTATAAGCGTCTGTTTTCAAATCTGCCAATTTCAGTTGCCCTTTAGCAGTAATTACGATGGAATCTGCATCATTCCAATCTGCTACCTTAAAAGGGATGATTTGAAATTCTTTGTTGTAAATTATCTGCAAGCTCAAGATTGCCCGGACTCGTGCATGGAATTATATATTCACTTCTTTTTTCTGGAGTGCTGATAATTTTCTCCTCCTAGTTATTTAGTAAAATGCTGACTTTTCTATATAATAATATGTTTAGCATAGCCTCAAGCCAATTCAAGTTGCCACATGAGGTCTTTTCTTTATATAAAACATGTCAGTATGTCAGACACAAGGCTAATTGAGTTGTTATAGCAATGTTTGCAAGCGATTTCTTTATTTGTCAACTACTTATTCAATTGTGAAAAAGGCAATAGTTTGCTCATTTCCAGGTGCATACCTTTAGTTAGGAGTTATGCTGGAATAGGTTTACTTGCTTTGATGTTAAATAATGAATTTCTATTTTTCAAACTGCCTGGGTCTTTATCACCTCTATTCCCCGTCTGTCTGAGGCCCTCCGTCTGAGCTCTTGTCTTCGTAAGGCCCCCCTCCCAACGAGCCCAGTTTGCTTCGCGTAGTCAGCAGGCCGAACAGGGGAGTTTCCCTTCACACTGACTAAAATAGCGTTTTCTCGCAATGGCGAAACCGCTATACAAACTGTACACCCTCCATTCTGACTGGCTCTGTTTGAGGGTGTAACAAACTAGCCGCTAGGTGGGCATCATGTGAATGTGGGACCTTAAAAGTGATAAGTTACGAAAGAAAACCCCGGACTACAAACGAGACGTTTCAGGCAGTTCAGAAGCAGAGTTTTCTGTGAGAGAGTAGTTCCCTTCTGCATGGACTATGGGCTTTGTAACTTGTCAGACATTTTACACAAACATAAAGCTATAGAAGTTACTACAGGGAAAATGCTAAAAAGTATGATGTGGCCTCTTTTTTTAAACCATTCTAATGGCTAGCAAGAGAAAAAACTCAGAACTATTTACAGCCCAGGTAGATGTAAAATGTGTACGGACATCTAGAAGAAACAATAATAAAAAGTACATCAAAGATGAATCTTGTCCCTTTTTTCTCCCTTCCTGAATGTCTTGTCTCCAGGTTCCTGGAGTGTCCCATCCCTATGACAGCGGTCACATAGCCATGACGTACACTGGGCTAGCGTGCCTTGTCATCTTAGGAGATGACCTCAGCCGGGTCAACAAACGGGCTTGTATGGCCGGCGTGAAAGCACTGCAGCTGGACGATGGAAGGTACTAACGAGCTATACAAACACATGCTCACTCACACATGCTCACAGGCTAATGTATAAAAGGGTTACGTATGCCTTCTGTCACAGATCAACCTGTAGTCAATAAAAAGAGTAGGAAATGAAAGTTCATGGTAATATGAAGCATTCAGTAATGCCACTTATTCTAGCGAGACCCAAACACAATCTCAAAGGCAGTTTGAACAGCCTCTTCCCAATTCACTTTGAACTTTCCTATCCATGTGAGTCTTTGATGTTCTCTTCTTGTCTTGTGACACTAAACATATAAGACGTGCAACAGCACCAACTGACGTCTTTCGCTTTTATTTTGCCTTTGGCCAGTTTCTATGCAGCGCCAGAGGGAAGTGAAAACGACATGCGCTTTGTGTACTGTGCTGCCTGTATCTGCTACATGCTCGACGACTGGTCAGGCATGGACATTCCAAAGGCCATCGAGTACGTCCGGAGGAGCATGGTAAAAACCTCTGGTTATCTACATGAATGAATTAAGCATAGAACACAACAAAAATAACGTTGCAATTGCAAGGATGTGTACATTGCTTACATGTTGCCTTTAAGTGGCCTCAAGCTGTCGATCTTCAGCTCACTAGTTAGCTTTCGAACAACAATCAGCGCTTAGTTTGACAGTGCTTTCTTCTTATTTCTCTTGCTTTGTGCCACCCAAACGAATACAATTCAACATGTGGTAAGACTTTTGTTGGACTCTTAATTGACAATGACACAGCCCTAAGTGAATATTGACAGTATGAGCCTGGTAGGTAAAAAAGCTCGTATTCTCCTCTTCACTAGTCAGGTATAATGTTGGGTTAATTCAAAGGTGGATCCAATAACCCTATCAGACCCTCACTCTCTCTCTCTCTCTCTCTGTTTCTCACTTTGAACTTGCTTTTACTAAACCATTTTGTGGTAATAGATGTAGTTAAAAAAATTGAAAAAACATCTTACCCCAATTTTTACAAACTAAACCCACCAGTTCTCGTCTCATCTCCAAAGGGCATTACTTTGGTTTTGAAATATGAATTCTGGGCAGGCTGTTGAGTCTGGAATGAGGCAAGTAAACACTCCTAGGAGCAGTAAGGTTATCTAGGGGGTATGTATATGTGGTTCATTCTCTTGAATAGGCCTTATGAGCTAAAGACACAGGGTGTCCTTGGGCTGTTTGATCCTATTATACTGTGTAAGCTTATAACCTGTTAGCCTCTACCCGTTGCCTAAACATAGAGTATTTTAATTAATCTAATATTTGCAGCCTCTTTGTTGCTTTGGGAACATCCCCATAAGCTGCTTGACAAACCCTATTGGAAATGTGTTTTCTTTGTTCTCTAAGAAGTCATCTTCCTCTAAAGCTTCATAGTATCTTAGTCCCAGCCTGTCCTCAGAACACCAGGACCTGCTCAGGTCCCAGTCCTGTGAGTGGGGCAGCGGTGGTCTCTATTCCGTGCCAGAGTAGAGAGGGTCCTGTCACTCACTGTTCTGGTGGAACCACCAACAGGCTCTCGCCTCGCCACACGTGCATAGTCCTAATCTGAAAAGTACTTATCTAGAACTCAATGTTGACCAAAATCCAAGTGTAGAAGGTCTAGTGATTTATAGAGCTCAATGTAAACGAATGCATCAGAGTGAAAACAGGGGTTGAGGTTTTTAACCCTGCATTCTATCGACATTAAACAGGCAACATGTCTTTTGACTGTTACTTCATAAGAATCAGAAACGTTAGATAGATGGACAAAAGGCTTCTGTTTGGGTCATGCTTTCAATAATTGTACCTTTGTTTCCTTTCCACAGTCTTTTGACAATGGTATTGGCCAGGGAGCAGGGTTGGAGTCACATGGTAAGGATGATGACACTGTATGTAATAAACAGTGCCCTCTCCCTGAAGTTGGCAGTGCGTGATCTGAAAGCTGCCGCTGAACCACATAGTCTCACAGATACACCTTTTGAGATACTTTGCTTGAGTTTGAACAGGATGTGAGATTGGAAAAATGTTGATAATTTCAATTGAACAGTCATAGTTGTCCTGACTGATCACAGTTGGTTGAATTGATGGTAGTCGTATTACAATTGAATCCAACCCATTTAATATAGTATTACCGTTTTTTACATATTCAATAAACAGTATCTTCTAAAGGAAAGTCCCTAACCTCTGAAACCAATTATTTCACCAACACACAGGCATGCCCGCCCAGCTAAATTGGTAGCACAGCAGAGAAGATCTCTCTCCAATTAGTCTATGGCATTATAGTCTGCAGAGGGCATTTCCTTCCTAGTTCAAGTCAGAATCTGTCTGGGCTGAGGGGGGGGGGGGGGGTTAATTGGGAGGTGCTGTGACAACTTGTAATGGGAGTGAAGGATAGCTGCCCCTGTGGCAAGTGACAGAGCTTCTCTGTCATTAACCACCATGCTTTTTGTGGAGGATATTGTGTGCTCTACTGGCCCCCTGTGCCAACACACACACACACACACACCACACTGTGTATAAAGGGATACTTGACCTCCCACTTCTGCCCAGGTGGCTCGACCTTCTGCGCCATTGCCGCGCTGCATCTGATGGGCCGCCTGGAGCTGACTCTGAGTGGGCGCGAGCTGGACCGCATCCGGCGCTGGTGCATCATGAGACAGCAGAGTGGGTTCCATGGCCGACCCAACAAGCCCGTAGACACCTGTTACTCCTTCTGGGTGGGAGCCACGCTAGAGGTACACACACGCACGCACACACACACACACACACACGCACGTTATCCTAGGTCTAGTGTGAACTTGCATGCAATATGTCCTTTGGCAACGACATGGAAACTTTCACCACTCCTAAACGTATCAGTTGTAACATGCTTTACTCTCGTACCCAGCCAAACATTCAAAACCAATTCAAGAATATAATTAAAGAAGTATTTCATATACAGTGATGGGGGAAAAAGCTACGGAACTTTGGTAGACTCTCTGTGTTTTTGCTGAAGGTGTAATAAAAATTAAATCTATGTTCAGATCAAAGGTAATTTAAATAACACACACTACATTTATACAAAACTTAAAACCACTTTTTTGGACAAATCATTTTGAATCACAATTTGAAGGAATTGTCTATAGACCTCTGAGACAGGATTGTCTCCAAACACAAATCTATGTGAAACAATTCTGCTGCTTTCGAGGGACCAATGAGAACCATGGCGTCCATCATCCGTAAATGGAAGAAGTTTGGAACCACGAGCGATCAGGGGAGAAGGACTTTATGGACTTTGTCAGAACTCCAGCATTCCTCTGTGGAGAGAGGAGAGTCTCCCAGAAAGACAACCATCTCTGCTGCTATCCACGAATCAGGCCCGTATAGTAGAGTGGTCAGACAGAAGCCACTCCTTGGTAAAAGGAACATGGCAACCTGTCTGGAGTTTCACAAAATGCATCTGAAGGACACAGTCCAAGAGAAACTAAATTCTTTGGTCTGATGAGACAAAGATCTCTTTTGCGTGAATGCATGGCATCATGTTTGGAGGACACCAGGCACCTCTTATCACCAAGCTAATACCATCCCTACAGTGAAGCATGGTGGTGGAAGGTTCATGCTGTGGGGATGTTTTTCAGCAGCTGGAACTGGGAGAGTAGTCAGAATAGAGGGAAAGATGCAGCAATTTACAGTGACATAGAGGATGAAAACCAGCTCCAAAGCGTTCTTGACCTCAAACTGGGGCGATGGTTCATCTTTCAGCAGGACAAAAACCCCAATCACAAAACCAAGATATCAAAGGAGTGGCTTCAGGACAACTCCAGGAATGTCCTTGAGTGGCCCATCCAGAGCTCAGACTGGAATCCTATTGAACATCTCTGGAGTGATCTGAAAATGACTGTGCACCGATTCTTCCCATCTAACCTGTTGGCGTTTGAGAGGTTTGACAATCCTGTGGCATCATATTAAAAAAATACATTACGCTGTAATTGTTGCCAAAGGTACATTCAACAAAGGATTGAGCTACGGCTTCGAATTCACATGTATATGTGATTTCTTAGTTCTTTATTTTTTAATTAATCTGCAAAAACCTACTTTTTCACGTTGTCATTGTGGCGTATTGTGTAGAATTTTGAGGATGTTTTTTTTTTTTTTACTAGATTTTGAAGTAAAAAGTGAAGTGCTGTAAATACTTATGGGATTCATAAGTATATGTATTGCATTTTATATATAATCAGAAGTCCTTTATTTATAATGTACAGTTTTGGAACATTATTTGGTGCAGTGTAATTTAATGTATGGTTTTCATCAGATACCAATGTTGTATTTTAAACATTGTATTCTTCTTGAGAAAATTTCACGTTTTGCGTCATTGGAGATCTTCCTTAGTGTTTTTTGAACTACCGCAGGTTTCAGCCTAGAGCAGAGTGTTTGCTGGTTCTAAATTTGATCGAATGAATTATCCATAAAAATGCTTGTGGTTGGAAAATACGTCAATTTCACTGGCATTGATCTCAGATCCCAAGCTTAATTTAGCTTATACAACATATATTTTGTACATTAGCATTTTGTTTAAGAAAATCGGTGAAGTATCCCTTTAAGCTTTTGCATGTCTCGTGCATTGGAGAGCAATGAACAAACAGTTCCGTCTCCTTTTCTGTAGCTCCTAGGTGTATTCCAGTACACTAACTTTGAGGGGAACAGGAACTACATCTTGTCAACGCAAGATCGCTTGGTTGGGGGCTTTGCCAAGTGGCCAGACAGCCATCCAGGTAAGTCTCATCCTGTCTAGTTACAAGTGTTATTAAAATAGTCTTATCTGTTTGTGTGGCTCCCTTAACAAACAATAAAAATTGGAAGCTGCACAGATGCAATGAGCAGGTGCTGAAGGCACAAATGGCTTGCTGAAACCATGTCAGATAGTGACAACTTTTGGAACCAAGTGAGAGTTTTTGAGGCCGTGCCTGCATGGCTCATACTCGTGACCAGCACAGCCACGTAGAGAACGGCGTTAATGTAGTCTGCATACATTGCTCATGCCAATTCTAGCATGAAACATAGGTAGATATAGCTATTGAGGGCTTTTTAGAAAGTCTCCTCAATAACACACCCACACCCGGACACACTCTCAGGTTACCCTCTGCTGGTTTCCATTGACTGATGAGAATACACCCAACCCTAACCGGCGTGTGGAACTGTAGAGGGTAGGCCTTTATGAAGGAACAATAGTTACCGGCCCTCTCAGTTCCTCTCCCTTTCAGTAACGGGAGCCAAATGTCTACTCGGAAACACAGAAACACTGCAGAGTAGACAGCTGTTCAGGGCAGGGAAGATAAGAAGTTTGGGTTGCTCTAATTATTCAGTTTTTCTGATTTTTATTTCGTTGTCACCCAAAAGCAAGTTCTCTAATGTTTGCTAGCCAAACTGGCCTATTCTATAAAAAAAATAGTAAATGTATATAGCAAAAATAGCTCCCTCCTCCCTGGATAAGCTTGGAGTCTGAGCCGTGATTGATCAGGCTAATGGAAATGTGATTGAACCTGATTTCTGTATGCACGTCTCATTATAATTCAGTTAGAGGTCCATTTACGGGCCTGGTAGGCTTTTAGACAGCTCTCACGGGAGATGGGCGGGTAAATGGGGTCAACATGCATTATTTATGCTTAAAGGGCCAGCTCTGCAAAACCAAGGCTCCTGAAAAGGCCACCGCGTCTGTTTCGTCATGACTTGTAAGATAGATTACTACCTCCATAAGAAAGGGTGTCACCATACCAGAAATGTAGTGGTCAATACCAATACATTGTCGATACCAATGGGGAAAAAACAAAACAATAATTTAACTGATATACCTCAATTGCAGCACCCCAGCAAGTAATGAAAAATATGTGGAAATAATAAATAAGCCAATGCATCGTTAAAATAAACATAAAAAAGGCCTTTTTAGTCTGGCTGTGTTTTTCCCTTATAATACAATCTAGAGCACAAGCATGGTCAAATGTTCCGTTGCTGCAATGGGGTGTAAACAACTACAGCTAACTCAGGGTTGAATCCCTTTCTCTTGAAGTATACAGAACAGAACCCAGCCTACTTCAAGGGAAAGGGCACTTTTCCTGTTTTGTTTTTTTTCCACTGGTTCGAGGCTGTGATTGCCCATGTATGGCCCTAAACGTTTGTTTCTTATTTCTGATTTGAGTTTGCAGTAGTTTACAGCAAGGCAGCCAAACACAGAAGGGATTAACCAAACACTTAAATAATTGCAACAAATTATTACAGCTGGCTACTCCGGTATAATAATACATTATATTTATAAAGTCCTTTTCAAAACACTCAAAGACGCTGGTATGTCACCATTGAGGTGCTTTAGGACCACCCATGGCAGGTGCTGCTCTGCTCCACACAAGCTGACCTGGCTGTACACACCCTCTCTTCATTTCACTTTGATTCCCCTTCCCTTGTTTACCTGTCTCCCCCAGACCCACTCCACGCCTACTTTGGCATCTGTGGCCTGTCACTGCTGGGAGAGCCAGGCCTGAGGAAGCTGCACCCGGCGCTTAACATCAGTCACAGGGCCTATGAGCACCTCCAGAAGCTGCAGCGCGCGTGGCGGGATGCCTGCACCTGACAGCTTGAAGACTGGTGGAGAGCAAGGACATGTTGACTTTCCATAGACTGACGTACGCCCACACTGGATTGGATGGGAAGCCGGGACCCGTGCCTCACTGGGAGGTTTTGACCCCTGCTCCTATCCTTGAGCCCTACTGCAGTTACCTTCCGAGATTGCCTACCACTCAAGACTCATTGTTCCACCCCTCCCAGCTTTCCTATTGTCATAACCAATATGCCCCTCCCCCGCCCAAAGACTTTTAGAAAAACCTGACCTTCTTCCACAAGTTATCATTTTTGCAGCAATGGTGACCATTGTGGCAGACAGAAAAGGGACGAGTGAATAAATAAATCATCTGCCTCCATCTATTATTGAGTGTAACCTGTCCGAGCTGGGTCCTAATCTAACCCTAACCTTATCCGTCTGCTTTTCAGCGCCACTGGACTGGACCTCTTAATTTCTTTTTGGCTTGTTTACCATTTCACACTTCCTAGAATGCTGTGTTAGAAAGGTCAAAAAGCTACATTTTACCTCGGTAACACTGTTTTTGTTACATGCATCTTTAACTTTCCTGGTTAAGAGCCTCTGGTTTCTCTGTGACTTTGAAGCGTTATGACTGTTCTGTTGAGTCAAGAAAAGAATGGTGCAAGTAATGTCAGCTGCTTCCCTAAAAGCCAAAACATTCGATAACATGGCTTGGCACTAGTTAGTTCTCTGTCATAATGCCTTCTTTTGCATTCTTGTTATTTAGGTTATGTTCACCAGTTGTGAAAGTTATGAAACCAGCATGAGACCGCCAAACAAACGTGGTTCTCGTTTTGACTTGTGCCTCACAGCAGTGCTCTGCTGGTTCCTATCGTTGCCTGTTCCTTTCTTTTTTAGTATTGTTGTAGTAAACGCTCATTATTTACCCCTAGGCAAATGTCATTGGTCACATATGTATTTCCAGCAAAGATGGATGTGTGTTCAAACGTCACATCTTACATTTTTTTATCAGGAAGTGTGTTTAGTATATTTGATATGCTCCACACTACTCATGTGAACAAGTGGGGAAGTGTGGATGGTGATTTGGTCTGTAAGAGTATATTGTCCACTGCGAAGAAGTACCAAGATAATGTGCAGGTACATACCCCCATCATGAATTTGTTATAGCGCTTTCTGACCCCCAAATTCTTCACGGTTCTGCCTCCCGTTCATTAAGCGATGAAAGATGAGGTTGGTGGATCTGCCTATTCATGTGCTATTTCGATTTGTCATAGCCTAAATATGAACTTGCACAGGATTACCTATTTAGAAACCTGGTAAAGACAGAGAAGCTCTGAAAGCTACTTGAAGTCGTAAACATTTTGTGAATTTTGAAAGTGTCATCCTATTCATGATTTTTTTGAAAAACTAGATTCACAGTCCTAAAGCAAATCCTAAATATCGGATTGCTTTTTTTCAAAATCATTAAAAGCGGGAAACCTAAGGTATTACATCAAAGTTAGTGTTGATGCCTTTCACGTGGGAATGCATACCGTAATGGTAATAGAAAAAAAGATTATATTTTGGAATTCCTTCTTCAGCTGTCTTGAAACTTTGATGGCACTGCTATGTTTTTCCCCTAACCACAGAATTTTCCTCAATGACAGTGAAAGATTTTAAACACGGCGCCTTGAAGTGTTATGTAAAATTCACAACCAATGTTTTGCATCTGGATTGTTTTAAGTATATAAATCAATAAGCTATTGCTTTTGCATCAGATTAACTCCTCAGTAGTATGTATTTTTATGCCTCAAATATTAGAAGTATGCCTATTCTGATTGATTATTAGATGATCAAATTGAGTCTTTAGTTCGCTACAGTTTAGGAGCAGTAATGCAGAACTGATTAGATGAGTAGGACTAAGAGGAAATCATCCTTTCACTTAGCTGAGTCTGATTAACTCAAGGTAATTTCCGTGGTCAGTACATTTTGTGGGCTGCTCCCCTAAGGTTGCTTTTGAATACGGATGTTATTGACAGGGACTCAAAAGACTGTCCTATCGTAACGAAATACATTGCACTTCTGACAGAAGGTATTGGTTTTCTGTCACCCTCCTATTTGTTTCTGTCCAAAAAACATAAACCCTGTTTCCCGGATTCGTCGTGTTTGATTTCCCGATCACGTCCTGGAACAGCTTCACAGCCACACAAAGGTCTACTTATAGGCTAGTGTCTGCCCCAAGGTTAAAGGCCGAACAGGTCAAACAGGTTGGGTTGAACTTAAATGTCTAAAACACACAACAGGACTAATAATATAAATCGCTGTCATAATTATGTCCTAGATCCCAAAAAACAATAATTAAATTCAGAGTTATTGATTACGTAAAAAATGCCCTTATATGACACCTCAAATAATGATAGAAAATGTAGGTTGATATAAAAACAAATATCCCATTATTTGGAGTTCTAACTGTTTGCCCCACAAGAGTTGGCATTACTGTCCAAAGGCAGAATACTGTTATAACTAGATTGTGGGTTTTCCTAAACGGCAGCTTGTCTTTCCTTTTGTGTATTTGATGAGGTGGTATGGGGAAGCGGGACCATCTGGTTACGCCGTTGCCATGCCGTTGGCCCCACTGGCATTGCCAAAGATTATGACCAAATTAATCTGCATATCAGCGTGATCCACTACCACTAGTTTGCATCTTGATAAACGATCTACTAAGCCATCCAATCATGTTTATAGAATCAAAAACTATCTTAATGGGCCTATAAATAGCTGCGATTACGCATATTAATTTACGTAGGGTACAGCCAATTGGTCTAGGCAGTGAAGTGAATAGAAATCATTATCAAGTCATTATGGTTACATGTTATTTGGGTCGTGAGACCTATATTAAGAAACATACTGTATCTGCACATGAGCGCATCGTCAGCTGAGCGTTAATAAGTAGGGCTGTAGAGACAAAAACGATTACAATGATGAGTTACTCCAGTAGGCTCATTTATGTTGCGTTGGTTTAATTAGAAATATAGACCTACGGAACATACAGTATTTATAGGCTGTGTAATATAATCAACTATATTTATCTGATTTCAAATGAACGAGCTATGTTTACGTAGACCCAAGGGAGGGATATATGTAACGGATTTATCAACATTTACTTGGTTTGATTCAACTTGAATGAAGTGTGTTGGAACACTATGACCACCACGTAGATTTAAAGAGTTTTGATGGTTTACCCTTAAAGTGATAGCTCACCCATTTTTGTTTAATTTTGCGTTTTGCAATAAACAGCGGAATTTCAAGAAAAACTGAAAAACTCTATATTGCAGTCCTTCCTGAATTTGTTAAACTACCACGTTTTCAATCAAGTGGACGGCTTTGTACCATGGACACTCAGACCCTGTACATCTACAAAAAGCCATATAACATACTAAAGGAAAGGGAAACCCCCCAAATCGTAGCAGGACCCCTTTAATTGAACCTATGCAAAGAATAAAGTTTCCATTTAAACAATAGCTTGAACTTTTGCAGCGATGTTTTGTGGGGAATTAATGATAATCTTCCTATTTAATTCAATTGAGACCAATTAGACCAATTTTTGCAAGCATTATTAATGAGGTCTGTGCTTATAGACATAATCCCTTGGAAAGGTTTACTCATGTTGTTTTAGTACCATGGACTATGCACCATGTTTGGCTATGATTTAGTGTAGAGACATTGACATTTTATGTTTTAAAATGTAAATGGACATGTCTAACAGCAGGTTATAGTAACTAGAATCTGTTTGAAGCATTGGATATCTTATTAAGACGGCATACAACCCCAATTCAGTTTGTGGTGCATGCTGGTTCAAGTCAAGTGATATGTCTGCCTGAAAAAGTAGGGGACACCGAATATGGTTGTAACTACCACCAATTCCACCAATCAGGAATGAGATAGGATTCCTTGGATAATTGAATTGTTGAACTACTTCCTGTCCTGTGTAGTAATTTAATGTGGCTACTTTGTATACAAGTTTGAGAACTCTAGATGAATAATTTAGTGAGCTACAGGTGCTGAAGTAAAACGTGTTGCAACCATACCCAGTCTCCCTTATAGTTACGTATAGGCTCGATGAGACATACTGTTTTTGTGTTGTGTTAACAATAATAATGTATGCTTGTATGTACGTATAATTTAAGTTAGATCAACATAACTGAATTGCGTGGAATTCTGACACAAAATGAAATGTTTTTTGATAACTGACTTTAATTATCGTAGCAGTCTTCATTTTGGATACTATTAATGTAACCTCAATCTGCAGACCTATTGAAAGACGTTTTCTTATCGATAGATTTCGAAAATGTACATACATATTTTTTATTTTGCAGGAAAGGAAAACGGTCTCAAGATATTGAAGGCTGTACCCTGACGCAACGTCGTCGCCTCAAGTATGCCGAGTCCGCGATTGGCGGACGCGCGCACACGTCGCTAGACAGAAGACATATGTAGCGGGCGGCAACTGTACACTACAGAGTGAGGGTGGGGTTTCCACTTATACTTGATTTCAACATAAATTTGCCTACATATCCCTTCTGCACAGTGGGCAGGAATTGGACATGGTCTACCCGGCATATTGAGTGGGGAACGATAAAATGGGCAAAGCATCAACTGAACCACTACCTCCTTGGCTATCATTTTACTACCGTCTATTTATTTGCAGGATTTAGTGAGGCTGCGTTGTTATTTGTCTACCGACCCTTTTTCCAGATTTTGTCTTTTTTTTCTATCACTCATACATTTTTTTTACACCATGTCGGATTCTGAGGACATGACAGAGTTTGCGAGTATAGTTGAAAGGATAGAGCGTGGAGAGGTGAGTATGCTAGATGTCAGAATACAAATGATTAATTTTGAGATACGGTCTGTCGGAGACGCTGTGTGATGTGAACGGGCAATGCCAGTGTGATGTGTTAAAAAATAAGTGCTGTTTATGTCTGTCATCCGCTCATGTAATATCTAAACGTGTGTTGATTTTCATATTATTCTCCTTTATGAATCTTTGAAATGTGTAATTTGGACAATAGTATTGGACTGACAACAGGTTGCCTTTGCTGGAACGCGAGGCCTAATTCATTAGATTAGTAGGCTTCTGATCTTAAAATTCCTCTAATTTTGGTGGGAAAGAGACGCAGCTGCGGCATGCAGGCACGCCTGCAGTATGAAACCACACAGAAGAGTGCGTTGTAATTGCATTGCAGAGTATTCATTATTTTACATTCGTTTTGAAAACGTAATAAGAAAACTATGCAGCCCTCGAAGGATATTACAGGCTGCGATAACTGATCAACCCTTTATTAATGCAAAGAAAAATTCTACTGATAAGGTTTTTTAGGAGCTTTCCGACTTATAATAATACTCAATACTTCTAACACAGGTGACATAAGTGAAAAATTTGGCTAATCAAATGCAGATTTACATAGCCTCATGAAGTATACAATGCCTGATAAAACAAACACTACTATGAAAGTATCAGACTAACAGTGTAAGTTTGTGAAACAAATAATGTATAATATTATTGTCTATAGAACTATATGGTTAGAAATGTAATTCATTTCTGACGTTAACAAGGCTTTTGTTCTAGATATAATGTCAATTTTGATGATTTATTCATGCATTGTTTTGTGTTTTAAAAAAGTTTGCCACAACTTACAATATGTTACTGTATAGAAAAGTAATCTTAATTGACACTGTTTAGGCATATATGTGAGCAGTTTTCTTACTAGGCACTAGTGAAATGTATATATATGGCCAAGTTGTCCACCAGGGAGTTCTGCAGGACAGCTAACTTGGTTTATAAGGGATAAAAACCTCACTGGATGATTAGCATTCACATTTGTATTGGAATCAATGCACATGTAATGGCATTGGTATAAAAATGCAATACAATATGCTTGAAAGACCCTCCTTTCAATTATTAGACATTCTTATTGTCAATGTTGAGATCTATCACACGATACACTTAAACCAATTACTGTTGAAAGACAATACATGCTAAGCAGTTTCATGCAATGGTGTGAGCCACTATTTAATTTAAAGCATCGCGGCTGTACATAATTATGTGAGTGCAATGTGAGTGTAACATGCTGGTAGAACCCTAAAAATTCCGATATATGTAGAATAGACACTTTTAGGCTGAAAGCCGTTCAAACAGTGACTACGGTTTCTAAAACAAAGTAATCAGTCTTATATTTGTATTTATTCTGTTGTCTCCTGGGCGTATTCTGGAGAGGGCTAGTGCCTTGTTTGACCAGCTTGAACTCCCCTGGTCCGCCCTGAATGAGGAATAAAATATTAACACCAATAATAAAAACATCCCTAAAAATCTAACATCAATACAGAGTAAATATAAACATTGTTCTAACAGAACAACTGGTTCAAACTAGAATTACAACCTGATCTACTGTCTCCATCTGAAGCATGGAGCATGCTTATTGAAGAACAAACTCACAAGTTAAAAATATGGTTATATGTGTGCTCAACTCTGTGTGACACATGCCATATGAGTTGAGGAACCAACTGGCCGACTAATGTTTTCTAACAGTAAGTCATCCACCACCCTGTAGAGTTGGATAAAGGAAGAATTTCTGCATGTGGATAACGTATATTCTGCTCACCAGCGAAGGGAAATATCATTGTCAAAGTGGTATTCATGATATTATTTGATGCGATACTTTATCATGTTAAGAAATTACTTGTATCCCTTCAGTCAGTGCAAGGCAGAGCATGTTAATTTGTTGAGCTTACTTGGTGAGTGATGGTGTGAAACATTTGCCAGGGTTTTCTTAAACATCTATTGACAAACTGAAGATGTACAGTTGCTCCTCATGACTAGTTATCATTGTCTGAATTTGGAAACTTTATCCAACAGGAGTAGGAATTCCATCAAAAATGCGGGTAACAACCAATGGGTTGAACCAAATTCAATCAGTGCCCGTAAACTCTACCCCCCACCCCACCTCGTTTGAATCAAGCAGAGAGACTTCTGCATTGTTCATATGGAGATTTCTAGGCTAGGCTGTCTCACACTCCCTTACCCCGCCCCCTCAAGCTTGGTTGCTCGAACTCTGCTGCGGCGCTAACAGTCTCTGCTTATTTACGCAGCGGTGTCACTGCAGCGTCACGCTATATAGTTCGTCGACTTGTCGCACTTTAGGATTTTAAAGTTACCTCCTCGTTGAAACTCCATGTTTGAAAGATTTTTATACTGTCAAACGATCGTAAATAAAGAACTTCATAATGACTGCAGTAGCGCGACGCTCCTCGGTGAGTAAAGAATTTATCATTGATAAGGCTTTTCAATTAGATCCTAAAGGCGTTCACTCGGTGATGCGCCATTCATTGTTACACTGTAGTTATTCCTCATTCTGCTGTAATTTAACTTGTATGAAACCAATAGAATGCGATTTTTTGAGCGAATATCTACCGTTGCTAAAAATTACGTTTGCTACAATTTAATTTTAGTTTCAAAAGGAATAATGTAATAGTTTAATAATTTCCCTAAAGTTTGGAGGATTGTTCGATGTTCTCCATTTTATTGCAAACTTTTAATGTATTTGGGCAAAAAAAATCTCAATGAAACAAACAATAGGCAAAGCCAAAAGGTCCTCCACTAAACTGTGAAAAAACGCTCGTCTAGAGTTGTGTTGCCCCACCTGAAATCCATCAGTCTATCTATTGATTAGCGTAATCTGCTTTTTAAGATTATCTGTTGTATCATTTCTAATAGATACTCACATGATGTAATACTTAATGTATCCTCGAGTTTCAATCTTCGGTCTCTGTAGGCCCTGTACATTCCCCGACTTCCCCACAACCGATCATTATTTTCATAAACTAGTATATCAATTCTCACTTGACAAGAATAAGGTCGAAGTATTGTAAATGAAAAACGGACTTACCATTGTTTGGCTTTGCACGCACAGGTCCCCATTAAGAACATTGAACGAGAGCTGATCTGCCCCATCTGCAAGGAGCTGTTCACCCACCCCCTGATCTTGCCCTGCCAGCACAGCGTCTGCCACAAGTGTGTGCGAGAGCTGCTGATGCTCAACCATGACGACTCCTTTGATGCTGGTTCTGAATGCTCCCTCCCTGGCAGCCCCAGATCCAGAGTGCCATCGCCTAGCATGGAAAGACTAGATCGCCTTGTCAGATCAGGTAGGTCTTTTCACCTTTAGCTTTTCTATGTCTGGTTCTTGAGTGTAACTGTTGATTTCAGTCATTGGTCGATGGACCTCCACTCCTATCTCATGCATTCATCTGAGGGTAAAAATTGTGTTGTTCATCAGGATCTTGTGTCAGTCGGGCTTCATACAGTATGGGCCTGTTTAGAAACTCAGCCGACCATAAGGACCGTGATGTTACTAACAGGGCAAGCAACACAATGATTGATAATGTGGCTGGTAAACCAGCTGGAATAGTAAAGTAATAGACTTCTGGATCACCATATTTTATTTATTTGTATAAATATATATATTAGGTGCTGAAGTGGTTCTGAGGCTAATCCCCACAACAATGTTTCAAATTACCGCAGATTTCAAGATTCAAGATATGACCCCAGAAATGTTTTATATCTGTGATGCAACTTCTTCACGCTGACCTGTGTCAAGAATAGACCCAACATGTCTATGTATTTCTTAACAAACCACACAGCTGAGCTTTAGAGAATCTCCCCGGCCTACT
>JAVQJS010088943.1:0-50412 GCA_036024795.1 Galaxias rostratus | reverse complement strand
ATTTCTCTCTCTCTCTCTTCATTACCCAGAAGACTCCTAAGTCTATCCGGCTAATTGTGCTGTTTTAAAGTACCTTGTCCTCACAACCCTAAGACAGAGGCCCCCTAAGCACAGGGAGTCAAAACTCTTAATAGACCTCTGCCATGATGGACAGCATACATGCACACCAAAATAACCAACTCTTAAATCACTGGACCAAGACAGTCAAAAGCCTTTGTGGATAGATGAGACATAACTTGGTATAGGCAAGTTCTCTAAATGCCAATGCTGATTGTGGTTAAAGTATTGATTGCCTACAGTATGTAGTTTCTCAAATACTTGTACTTGTTTATTTATTTAAAAAAAATATATATTTGTAAGTCTGTGTTTACCAGTGTGCATGTCTCTAGCCTCTCCATGTCTGTCTTTCTTATGGATGTGTTTGTTTGTTTGCTAGGATGATCCCTCCATCTCTTGCTCCCTTGCCATCTCTCTGGAGGGTCACCTCTCTGTTAGGCCCTCTGGCTCTCCTCCCTCCATCTGTCACCTCACGTCTCTCACCCAGTCCTCTCAAGCTAAAACTTCCCTCTCTCCCTCCCCCACCTCTCTCTCCTCGTCGCCTCTCCTGCCTGTCCTTCACTAGGTATCAGTGACACAGATATTCCCTGTATGTCACAGAAGCCCCAATGTGCCATTGAAAGGTTCCTCTCTGCGTTGCTTATCCCACAGTGAGTGCAATGTATTTCTTCTCCACTGTTACATAAAACACTGCCTACTCGATGTATAAATAATGACAGAAAATGAAAAGGAGGATCTATGTTTAGGCCTTTTTCGTTCACATCCCGCTTTGATACAGTCTCTTTGATGGAGTTTGCAGGAATATTTCCTCTCACTCAGTCCCCTCTATCCTCTGGGTGTCTTGACTTATTCAGTCAGCAGCTGTGTTTGGGCTGCAGGCTCCGCTCGGTCTGCACTGCATCCCGGCTCTCCAGCTCTCTGCTCCACATGCCCTTTTCCACAGAAAACGTACAGTAGCAACATTCATCACTGGTCATCCTTTTTAGTGGTTAGATCCTTAAAGGGCAGGTCACGTATGAGTAGTATAGTGATATTGAGCCAAATGGTCCATTTTCTTCAGGGTATGTAATACTTCTATTAACCTTTAGAACGATTATGATTCTGTTTATTTTACCTCATTGTTGGGATATTGGCAAAACATTTTTGTACATCTGCTGCAGTTTAATCTTATTTGTTTAACACTGCCCACTGCTCTCTATTTGTTCATTGTCTCTTTATCTTTCACAGAAAACGTGCGCACATACACAAACACACACACACACACACACACACACACACACACACACACACACACACACACACACACACACACACACACACACACACACACACACACACACACACACACACACACAGCAGATGGGATGGGATGGTGTTTTCCTGATGGTGCCCAACGTCTTGGTTCTGTTGGAATGTTTTCACAGCACTGACAGCTTTCGCTCATCCCCAAAGATTCCCACAGTAAACAGCCCACTGCTTTACAAAAATGGACATCGATATAAAAAATGGTTGTTAGGATGTGCCATTATTTTTGCTTTTTGCTGTCATTCTGAATTATTATAGTCACAATTCAGTTTTTTCAAAAGTCAAAACCAATGGGAATTTTCCACCTAACAAAAATGTTTATTTTTAAAATCTTACAGTACATATTGACCAGAGGTCAGAAGTAAGGCTCAAGCTTAACCTTAAAAGCTTATGCTGGAGGACATGTGCATAAAAGCACCAACTGAAAGGCACTCAATGGAAGTGGCCTTGTTTGTGACTTTTTTGGGGTTTGCTTTGTGGGTGAATGATGCAACCTAATGGATGCCTCTCCTTGCCCCTGTTTAGAAATGGAGAGAATGCAGTGCATTGTTGGGGATTATAGAGAGTTGAAGGGATGAAGGGATGTAAGGAAGGGAGAGAGAGGGAGAGGAGATGGGGTATCTCAGGGGTAAAGATGGAGCCAAGGGCTTTATGGCGGTAATCCTGCTTCTTTCCTGCCGCAAAGTCTGTCTGTCTTTCTCTCTTTCACACAAGCATCTCTCTCTTCCTCTCTCTCCCTCTCTCCAGCTTTCTCCCAGTCTCACACTCTTTCACTCTCTGTCTCCTTTTTTTGCTTTGCTAAGATGCACGCCAAAATACACACTCACACAAATACAAACACGCATAGACACTCACACAAAAAAATCCACCACGCTACACTGCCCATAAGCATCCCACACATTCGCATGGAAGGACACAAAAGGATTAGGAGGAGCATAAAATATGCGCTCAAGTCGGTGGCAAAAGAGCACCGTGTCTTCATGTTGAGATAATTATGTGATGGGCTCTGCTCTTGTGTAACTGAATGAATGATCTCATGCAGTGGATCCAGAGCCAGACTAAAGGTGTGGACCACAAGAAAGGTTTCAAAGAACCATGAGACCACAGCATCTTGTTCTGGTATCCTACATCTTCGTCCAAGAAAGAATTACTCAGAGATTGCTAAACATCTTCAATTATAATCAGAAATAGTCAGATAGTAAAAACAAGTCAGTGTAATTGTGATGGAAACATAAAACAATATTATTTTTCCAAGGTTAAAGTAATTCAATAGGGCAGAGCAAAATGAGTTGTGCAAAATGAAAATAAAGGGTCAATGTCAACGTAGAACAATAAAATTCATAAGAACAAGACTAAGCTAATAAGCACTATTTATGGTGTGTCTATCGCTTAAAAACAGATTTATAGGGCTTATGTTATTCTGGAAGGGAGTTCAAATTTCTCCCTCTCCTTTTAAAGATGATTCATTGCTGCCTTATAATGGAGGGAGAAGGAAGGAACTGAGTGATTAGAACTGAGGCCCAGTGAAAGGATTCTCTACAGCTCGGGATCAACAGAACAAACACTCTCCTTATAATAGCTCTGATAAGTCAGGGATGCTCTGCTGCTCCACCGTAAACTGCAGGAATATTTTTTTTATGGAGTGGGCGAAGGATCCAAAAACAATGTACCTCCCATGGACATTACTGAAATCGATGGCCGCTCTACTGTTAGACGCGTTGTAATGAAGTTCAAACCCTCTAAATGACACGGCAACAAACACTGTTGGATCTTCAGTGGAAATAGAATTTTCTCTCCCTTCTCCCAGCTCTCTTTGAACAGTGGAGTGAATTGATCCCTCAAGGGTTGCTGCATTTCTGTACTGGCTTTGTTTTACATCAAAATGTTCTTTCTGCTGCCTTTGCTCTCAGTCTTAGTACGTATCTACGGAGTGTTTACAATCTGTGAGGAATCCATTCCATTCCCTTGGCCTTTTCTTTTGAAAACCTCTTTCTTCTCTATTTGTTCATCTACGTCCTTATCATGCTTAATAACTTTCCACCATCTTTCTATCATGAACTTGCACTCGATCTTCTTCTTCACCTGCACACCAACACACGCACACAAGATCACAGTGACAGAACAATAGGATGGTCAAGTGGCCAGGTCAGCACTATGGTACAGATATGTTTCACGTGGCTGATTTGAGACAAAGAGCTAGAGCACCTGAGATGAGGCAGAGATTAGGTTGTGTCCAGTCCCTGCTGAGCAGGCCCAGGAGGGTTTCCAGACTGCAGTAATCGAATCTCCGCCCCAGTTTGTGCTGCTTGGTCACTGCATTATCCAGACAGAAATCACACACAGGATGGCACACACACAAATACACACACACACACACACACACACACACACACACACACACACACACACACACACACACACAAACACACACACACACACACACAGACACACACACACACACAAACACACACACACACACACATACAAAGCATGGTGTTGAACCCAACACAGACAACCAGGCCCAATCACACATGAGCAGTGAAACACACATTGTCCTGAATGCAACTTAATTAAATATACCACACCCCAAGGCCTTGCTGGTCTTCAAATTGAATTCTCTCTGAAGTCTGTGAAATGAACATTAAACACTGATAACACCCAGAAACAGCTGTTGTTCATTACCTTTCATCTCCCATAGTCTTGACATAAAACAAAATAGAGGAAACTAAGGGATGATGTGTGCAGTTTGTGTAGTGTAGGGCTTATGCAAAACAATATTATAGTCACACGTAAAGCAACGACATTAGGTAACGAGTCAGACCGGGACTTCACATTGTTGATCATGGCTTTTTCTTTTCTGTTTGTGAATGACAGCATAATAAGGATTGCAAATGGTATATTTACTGTGCATCCTTCTAGGACTACTGCATTCTTTAAGGGTAACATTGAATGGTATATATACTGCAGTATAAACCAATGCCGTAGAAATGTAGAAGTCAAATGAAAAGCTTGTGCTTTTTAAGCTTGTCCCACGCTCAAAAACCCAAAAAATAACAGTTCAGAATCCAGAAAACATCTGTGTGGGAAAAGCCATTGCTTCAATATGTTTCCAACCCTGGAGGCCTTGTCAGTACAGTGAAACGGACTGCACTAAAGGCCAGAGAACATAACTCTCCTGATTATTCATTCTATGATGGGGAGCTGATAATGACCATATGCTCTGAAAGTTCCGCTTGAGTATATCGTCTACCATCAAGCTGTACTTCCCTGTATGGTCCGGCCGTCGTCCAGGGCCACCATTTGTGTCTTTCTCCCCCGGGGGAGATAGAACATGACATCATCATCCAGCACTTTATACTCGGGTGTACCCCTGGCCTTTGGCTCAAAAAACTCTATATTACGTCTCTGACAGGAATAATATTTGGGTTGGCCCTAGGAGCCTTCACAGCTACACATGATAAGTGGATAAAAGGTCATTCAATTAGCAAAAGGACAGAGTGATACTTAGGAGACAGAGTGATCCTACTCATCGCCAAAAAAGAGAGAGAAGGGGAGAGTTAAGTAAAGAGCGGGAGGAACGGGGGGCCGAATTAGGAGTAGGGGATCAAGAGCGAAGTATCGAGGTAGACAGGAGGTGGGAGGGTGCGAGATGGAGGGATAATATGCGAAGGAGGTTGAGGAGCAGAGTCCACCGTTTATCTGTTGAGCAAATGAATCTGAAATAACAATTTTACTAAGAGCTTTCCTTCCCACTTCATCTCGGCCTCCCCCTCGTCACCTCTCCCTTGCGGCTTTTACTTTTTATTACCGCCCAAGAGAGCGGGTGGAGAGGTGGGTGGCGGAGCAGACGGCTGGTGACTAGTGGTAGTGAGAGTGTGTTGTGCGTATTTGAGCGTGTGAGTGTGGTTAGTGTGCGTGGTGCTGTGTTTGTTTGGGTGTGTGTACGTGTCTGTGTGTGTGTGTATCAAAAGCAATTACTCTCCTGCAAAGATGAAGGCTCATAAAAAAATTCCATTTTTGTTTTCTTCAGATAATGGCCTAGTATTTCTCCCTCACTCGCTCTCTTTTTTCCCCTCTCTTCATATCTCTCTCACTCTCTCTTTCTCCTGTCTTTTTAAATTCCACACCTATCTACCCATGTATGTTACTATTCTCTCCCTGTGTTTTCTGCCTCCATATCAATACATATTTGGTTCAAGTTACATTTTGCTGATTTGAAATTCCCGCAGCGCTGACATTTCTTTTATTTATTCATGGTCACTGGTGCTGTTGTTATTGTATTAGGATGTGGTTTGTGGAACGAGATGAAAGCGGGAAGATGAGCTGAAAACACAAAAGCGTTTCCACACACGTCTCTGATGGATGGTGTCACGTTTTTAATAGCTCACCTCTCCTGTCAGTTCTCATGCTGCTGGGGTGCCCGCGGCAGAGCTGGCTGACCTGCGCTGGAGTCAAAGCAATGGACACAGTGCGTGGGTGCAATGGGAGGGTGTGAAATCTTCTGCGTTGTTGACAGAGCGAGTCACTCTTCTATCTGTGTTTGGGGACCTTTCCTCGTAAGTGTGGGGTCGGTGTGGAGGCAGTGAGACATTGTCAAGGCAAAGAATTAGAGCCGCACACGGAGAGAATCACATAAAAGGTATCCACTTTAGAATCCCATTGGCTTTTCTGTGGCTGCACCTCAATGTTCTTATAGGAGATACGCGATAACTCATGTTTTAGTGCGGGGGGGGGGGGGGTTAAATAGGTAATTATGAGTAGAGAGGAGGAAGAGTTTTAATCAAAGCTGCAGAGTAAGGACGGGGTCGAAGGAAGAACGTCGGGGATGGACAGCGGAGTTGAATAACTCCGGAGAGGGGTGTGTGTTTGAATGTATGACAGACAGACACGCAGACAGGAAAGTGAGAAGATGGCGGGTTGGCGAGGGGAAGGGGGGAGGCGAGGGGCACGGAGCGGTCAAGCCATCTCCTGTTTACTGAATGAAACTGGCATTGGATCGACACGCTCACGTTTACTGGGCGACGGAGCACGGGGGCGGGAGAGGAAGCTGGGGAGTGGGATGTGTACAGATTAAGAGTGGTATTAATTCTGGTCCCTAATCTCCCTGCCTCTGTAATTGAGGTCGCACTCCAGGGGAAGGCTGGGTTGAGAAGGAGACTGGCTTTCTGATTTGCTAAGCTCCAGAGTGAGAGCGAGCAAACAGACAAATGTTTGTGCGACAAAATACTCTGCAGACATACATATAGTGTCTACAGACAGACTGGATGGAGTCTGTGCATTCTGCAACTCTGTGCATTCTGCAACTCCGCAGATGTGGCTTTAGCTACAGTAGACACACCTTGGAGCCACTGAGTTCTGTTCTGAAGAAGTTGCTATCAGCACACTATTCTTCACCATTTCCAGCAGACTCTTTCACTCTTTGACTCGCTCCAAGAGAACCTGTACAGTTTAATGCCATACTTAATAATAATTTTTGTCCACCATCTCTCTCATCTTGGTTCCTCACACATGGAAATGTATCTGGTCTCCAGTCCAGTCCAGTCCAGTCCCTCTTCAGCATCTGCCTGGAATCAATATATTAATAACCGGAGAGATGAAGGCCTCATCATAATCAATAAAGGCTGCGTGTGGCTGGGCGGAGGCCGACAGAGAGAAATCATTCGGGCCGACGGCGGAGCTGAACGACTCTGACACCTCATTCATTACGCTAATGAATAACCCATCGGCCCCACCGCCGTCCCGGACCAACGCCGAGCACTGGCACACACACTGGCCCTCACACGGGGCACACGGCCATCCTATCACGGGACACTTAGAGGGAGACCCAGGGCCGGGACACTCATTTACACTCGCGGAGCACAAGGTGGGAAAAAATGAGGTGCGTACCTCTCTTTAGCCAACTGGGCAGGAATGTTCAGGACACATGGTTGAGGAGAATTTAAGGGACACATTCTCATACTGGTCACAGCCGTAGTGGGGGTGTTTATTTTTTGTTTGTTTGATGAGTACTTATATCTATGTTTATTGGTTTCATCCAAGCTGCCTGTGACTACTTGAAATGCCAGGTAGCAAAACTCCAGGGGTAACATATAGTCAGCGACTCTGATCTATATGTCTGATTGACAGGCTCGAACAGAAACTAATGAGCATGGCTCTTAGATATCTGCTGGCAACCAAAGTGACTTTGATGTGCTTAAACCCCAAAGGCCAATTAGAATGTGCTGTTTGAAAGGTATCTGTGAGTCAGCTAATCAAAGATGGAGGATGCTTTGATTAGCTACAGGATCAATGCAAAAGGAATTAGAGCACAGAGAGTATAGTTGAATACCAATACTCAAACACACACATGTGCATAAACACACACACTTGCGTGCAAAAACACATCATAAAATTGACAGCTAATAACTAAATTTCCGCCCTATGTCTCTTGGTTTATTTACTCACTGCTCCCATTAGAGCTATATTGCACTGATGGGGTTGAACGTTTGCCAAAATTATAATGAGAACCGTCCGACGTTTAGAAATCCTGCAGCACAAATGACAGAGAGGGTGAATATAAACAACCGGCGTGACAACACTCATGCATGACATTTCCATCATCCCTACACCTGTCCGCATCAAGGTCCTTCCAAAATGATGAAAGGGCTGCAGCCTCTCTCTTTCTATCGGCCCTTTCAACTCTAAACCTTTTTTTCATCACAGTCTAACCTCTCCCTACTAACCCCCTTTTCTCTCTAAATTTTTTCCCTCTGCCTTTTCTCATTCGGCCTCTCTTTCTGCTCTACAACTGTCATCTTTTTTCACTACCCCAACCTTTTCCGTCACAAAGCTCTCTCTCTCCAACGCATTCGTAATTTCATTCTCTTTACCCAGCTCAACTTTGTGTACAAAAACAATGCTGAACCCAAACTTTACATCCAGTGACATCTCAAAGTACGGTGGAGTGATTTTCTCATTTTATGCATGCACGCTTGCATCACTTAAGAGATACTAGGAGAACAAGTGACAAGATGACAGAGGGGAGAAGGAGTGGAGAGAGAGTGAGAGAGATTCTTCTTGACAGTTTAGTATTACTCATTGGACCTCTAATGCATAATGATGCTGCACTTGTTTCATTTCCCCAGAACATCAAGAGTAGGAGGCCCAAATAATACAAGTCTTTGGGCAATGTACAAGAAGAAACTTGGATTAATGTTGTGAGCTTTGTGTCCTTATTCTAGGATGGCATTTTGGGTTCGACCATTTTATTTTAAGGAAGGGAGAGAGAGAGAGAGAGAGAGAGAGAGAGAGAGAGAGAGAGAGAGAGAGAGAGAGAGAGAAAGAGAGAGAAAAGAGAGAAAGGAGGTAAACAAATAGGGGGTGTTTTGGCCCGGGACGGGAGATGGGAAGAAGATGTAAAAATGAAAAAGAGGAGCGGTGCCAGAGAATGCAGACTGATGGGACCATCCCCGGGCAGAGCAAAACGAGCAGAAGAAAAACGAGGGCAAGCGTGCCGGTGAGAGATGACCAAATAAGAGACTGAAATTATAAAGAAGGATGGGAAGAGCAAAGGTTCACCAATTGGATAGAGGCAAAGACACTCTCTGTGCTGGATTCATATTTCTTTCTCTTCCAAAAAGCGTCGGACGTCAAGCAGTCTTTCTTCACCTCTCGTGTGAGATAAAAGCTGGATGGAAGGGCACAAAGGAGAGGTAACAGCGTAGAGGAGAGAGGAGAACCAGCCAGTGCTCGAGCCCTCAGTGATGAGAACATTACACTGGGATAATGAAGAGGTTCCGCTCTGTCACACTCGACATTAGCCCAGCGTCAGATTGACCCCAAAGTGTCAACAAGTTAATAGGCTGGATATCACCGGTACTTCTTGTCACCGTGCCACAGTTTGCCACGGATAGCGATCTTTTACACAAACGCAGTGAATAAATAAACAGAATAACACTGCCAGGGCAAGGGGAACGCCATGAGCGAGATGAGTTGTTGAAAGATTACAAAAGCTTCGTGTTGAACGTGTGTGTGTGTGTGTGTGTGTGTGTGTGTGTGTGTGCGTGTGTGTGTGCGTGCGTGCGAATATGTGATGCTTGGTGAGCAAGGACATTGTCATTGTGTGACAGAAAGGTAGAGTGTGGGGGGATTGGAGGATATCACAAGTGTGGGTGTACCTTAACAACTGCAGCATTGCACTTGGCCATGGCTCAAAAGCACACAACACACCCCGACACTACCAAAAGGCAACATGACTCTTTATTTGTTAGGACCAGAGAGAGCAGTTCAACTGGCAATGCTCATGTAACCATGATGGTAGCCCACCATTTATACAGTCCTATTGAGCCATGCCTGGATGAAGACCCTATAAAAGTAGCTGCAGGGAGATGGACTGGGGGGGGGGGGGGGTTCCTTTTCTTAAGTCCCCCCTAGACATTATCTGTGTGGTCAATAGTTACTGAATGACACAATCAATCAAAGTGTACAATTATTAGCAGTAAGTACATTGTTTCCACTCGTTATGGAAGCATAGAAACCGTTGCTGTTGCTCTGATGTTGGTCCTTCAATTATACCCTCCAAGCTAAAATAGATGGAGGGGGCTGCCTTTAAAAAAGCTCCTATCTCCAGCAATTAGGCGTAGCAGACACTGACAGTAATGGATCATATCGGCTGCTCCGGAGGGAGGTGTACATGGCTGTGTGAGTATGAGGTGAAGGAGGGTGAAGGAGGGTGACGGGAGGGGGGTTGGCAGTGGGCAATTTCAGAGTTGGGACAGGCAGGTAGCAGCCGTACACACTCCAGTGCGCAACAGCTAATGCTCCTAATGCTCTGGCCAGCAGATATCATTCGAGATTAGCCAGGGGACGCTGCTATCTCACTGATTCAATCAACTGGCTCCGCCTGGCCGCTCTTTTATTAGTACACTCGTTTACTAATTCACTCGACTGAGGGGGATGCTGGGGATTTTTAAAAAAAAAGACCAAATAGAAGGAAATACTTATTCCTAACTTCCATGAGAAGTGCACAGCACGGAAAGACCATTGGCAAACTCCTTAATACCTGCCCAGGGTCATTATAAAAAGATGTTGAGGATAAAAAATAGGCCGCAATATCTATTTAATCAAGAGCTGACTCTGTCTTCAAGCCTGGGCCACAGATAAGAGCCACATAAAGAATGGGATACCGAGTTTTACTGGAGCCTTTTTGACATATTACACCCCATTAATTTATCACGTTGGTGGCTACATAGCTTCATTTGTCACGTCAGAAGGTCTCCGCTGATCCTATCAGTTCCCCATCTCTCTCATTCCCCTTTACCTTCGTAAATAGAGCCCTTGGCTATGCTGTATGGTGACCAAGAACAAACACTCTCCATTCACCTTTAAAACCTTAATTAACAAGGCTCTTATTGGAATTAGTTATCAGGCCACACTCTCGCATGCTTTCAAATATGAAAGTAATTGTAAGAGCCCCATCTTCATTATAGTGTTCATATCGCTTTGTGTACTGTTGAACCACTTTGGTTCTATTAGTACATAGCCTTAAACCTTTCTGTAGCAGCCATCATTTCAATTTCTTAATAAAGCATCAATAAAGAATATTCAAACTAGGTTTGCACGGGTTTGATGTCCACATATACATTTCTTAAAGTGGTTTTCAAGTGGTTGTCTAATGTAAAAAATTCTCATCTAGCTTGAATGTATCAACTTGTTTGTCCAACCATGCAATGCAATTGACTGTTAAAAGCTATTCTTATCTCTAATCACAGAATCATTACATTGTGTTATATGGGAAAGGTACTGCCCCGACAAAATAGATATGAGGAACGCCCTGCCTAATTCATAATTACTCCAGAGCAGTGAATAAGTACCAAAGGCACAGTACAATGTCCATATTTTATAAAGTGAAGAGATATGTCAAAGGTAAAAAGAAATCACTGGAGATTATACAAAGATTTTCTGTCCAACCCACAGCTGCCTTAGTTTAAGAACTCTAGGGTGCCTTCCAAGAACGCACCGCCATCTAAATTATAAACTCTCACTTCAAACTCTTCAACTCACTCACCCTCTCCTCGACCTTTCCTCCCCAACTCCTATTTGAAAAGCATAGGTCTTGTGGACATTGTACATAGTAGCAGCAGGGCGCAGTAGCATAAAGAAAGGAAAATGTAAAAGGCAAAAGTGCTTTGATGCACGCCCCCACCTCCACTCTCTTAGTTAGTCCCCTTCCCACGGTGTGACATGCAATCTGGCCTTGGGCTTCTAGGTACACCCGATGAGCTACATCTGTTGGTGGATTTGTTTAAGCGGCCTGTCACGTTCCTTTACGCTGACACTCATACACACCAGACGGGACAAACTAAGAGGCCCTGAAACATTAAATGACCAAAGACTGGATCCAATAAAAATGCTTAACTTAATTTATTTTGTGTAGTTGAGTTATGATGAGATTTTACACAAGGCAACAAAACTAGGATTTACTCCATGATTCCTGTTGTCACCGCCTTGCAGCCTCTAAGCCATAAGGCCATCTGGGGGATACTGACCCTACAGTTCACACCAGAAACCACAGTACTCAACAGGAGACCCAAACAAGGGAGCGTATTGCATTACAGGAAATAATAACCTTGGGGTAGAAGCAGAGCGTTGACGGAGCTGTTCCATACAAATACTGCCCCCTTATAATTCCTCACTATCCATGCAATTCTACTATTTTTATAAAACTTTCTGTGTTCAGAATGGATGGGAAACTAGTTCTAAACCAAGGTTAATTATCAGTCGATGTTTGTCTGCTTCCAGTTCATACACCCTGTTTAAAACATGTCTCTTGTATAACAACCCCCTCCCCTCTCCCAGCCACCCACCCCACTCTATCTCCCAGGGGGCACATTAATCACATGCCCTGAAAACGGCCGTATCACCTCCACACCCAGACATGAGACATCTGTCCCCGTCATTATACACAGCCTGATACTTCTCTGGGACACATCACACGCCACCTTGCCATAGGGAATGTGCCCGCTAAGCCACTGATTGACTGACAGATTGAGACTGAATGTTTCTTCATCTTAGTCAAGGTATGTTTTTTTACGCAGTTTACAACTATGTGATATTAAAGGAGGTTCAAACATAAACTGAGTTTCCAATGTAGTCTATACAAATTGTAGATAAGAAATACTTTTATATAACGTCTAAAAAACGTTTCAGTGTTTAAATAAACAATCAGAGGTAACCCTATACGGTTCTCCAGTAAGCAGTGGAGTTGCGACTGTGCTATGCTGTCATACAGGGGCTCAGGTGGTGGCAGGCCTAATGAGGCCAGGCTGCTGGCTGTCCTCAAACCAACATGACAACATCATCAGTGGCCCATTATAGGGTCTTGCACCTGGCCATGGAGGTCTGGTCCACAGGGGTGGTTGCTAAGGTAAGTATGGTTGTAAAACCACACATCGATATATACACTGGTAAAAAAAAAAAGAAAAGAAAAACCCGGCTCGGTACTCATACTATAACAAACTATTAGACATTTTAAAAAAGCTTAGATAGAGCACTACCTTTCTCATATTAATATACATGCACCCAGAGAAGGATAAATAATAGTTGAAACTGTAAGACGCCAGCATAAAAAGAGGAGGAGAGAATGGAAGATGAGGTGGGAAATGAGGATATCTTTGTTTGCACAGCTTTGGGTCCCCTGGCGAACGGCTCCATGCATGTATACGGGGAATAAGATCACATATTGTCCCTTTAAATTACATAGCAGTCTCAAACTCAAAAGTCTGCCTCGGCAACTCACTCATCATTTCACTGCTCTATACCTGCGGGGTATATTTGTGTCTGCATGAGTGTTAAAAGCGAAGGAAAAAGAAAACAAGGTGAGTGAAAACTAGAGTTAGAAAAATAAAGAAAAGAAGGTGCATGGAAAGGATGCATGAAAGGGGATGGGACATATAACCTGTCTCATTGTGCCTCTTTCAACCTGCTCAGTGAGCCATGGGGTTGCACTTGTAAACTCTCCGGCAATACTTGATTACCTTGTCAGTCTATTAAAGTGGCTTTTACTCTAGAGAGAACAAGGGAAGAAATAGAGAGAGAGAGACAGAGAGAGAGAGGTGGAGAAATGGAGGAAAATGAAGAGAGTTGAAAGCGTAGCATAATGTGTAAAAAGAAAACAGTAAAAAAAAGACTGCAGCCCACATTTAGGATGACTTGTACCGTTTCACAAGTGTGAACAAATGTTTTTATTTGCATACATTTTAATTTATTCATTAAAAATAATTACTTATTTACCCTTCTGGATATGGCTTTCTTAACTAAAAATCAAAATGTAATAATCAAATCCAAAAACCCACGTGCAATCTAATACCTTTTTGCCTCCCCTTAGAATACTTTCTTTCTTCTCACACTTTCCTTCTTCTTTTTTGTTTGTCCTGCTTACCCAGAATGGTCCCAGCTGTTCGCCATCTTCTTCACAGCTCCCAGAGGACAGCACTGGGGTCCAGAGAGAATCATGCAGCATGCCAAAACCATAGGATCTGGGTTCCAAAGCTACCCACTATCTAGCAACCCAATACATAGGGAGCAAATTCTTGTCCACTCGGTAATATTACAACGAAAAAACTTTGAATAAGATACAAAAACATACACAGACAAAATTGCAAAACAAAGATTGACAGTGTACTGGATTTCGAGACAACATTTTTGGCACAAGCTCAGATAATTGCTATAATATTAAATACGATTCGCAAATCATCTAGAACAAATCATAACAATTTGCATAAAGTATGTTGCAAATAATAACCAATATGTGTTTGTTAAGGGCAGCAGAAAGGCGAAGTGACTTTAATTAAGGAAACTTCCTGGAGTTCTGCCGACCTCCAATTATTATGCGAATAAGTGCATAAATGCGCGTGCGCCTTGGTCAGCGATTATTGCAACCATATGATTGCATCCACGTTGTGAGGGCAAACCTAGCTTTACAGTGCCATCTGGTGTCTAGCTTTTGAATGGATTCAATATTTAATTATTTTGTAACTATTTAACAAGATGTAGAACTATCTCAGGGTTTTTTACTTTAACATATTATTTCCAAAACGGTCTTCCACAATGAACTGCCCTTAACAATTTGAATATTAGCAAATTACCGTTTTTTAATTCTGACAAAAATTTAAAGTGGTGTAAAATCACAATTTGTTGTCTGGTGTGGGCGGGACTTTGTCAGCTGCTTTGCTCTCTGCTTTGCTCTCTGCAAGCTTCGCTCTCTGTTCTCCAATAGTAACTCGCATTTTAATGACGTAAAACCGCTGTATGAAAAATGGCGGCCCTCTGTACTGAGTTCGGAGATTTAGTACAAATTAAAAAACAGCTAATATCTGTCATATGCCTTTGCAAGGAAAGAGGACTCGTACATAGCGTGAAATGGTAGGACTTTGTCTAAATATTGGAATAACTATAATCTCTTTTCCCCCAGACAACATTGCTTGCGCACTTCACCTTTTGCTAGCTAATATTCCACTAGAAGTTCGAACAGCAGTCTGATCAAAAGATTCATAATTTAACGGTATCTGATTTGCGCCCTAAACTGGTTGGTAATTCATGTATAATCTAATGTATCCCTGGGACTAGTAAATATCCAGTATAGTTGTTTTAACGTAGCTACATTAGATCACACAATAACTACCAGGCACTGTGCCAAACAGTGCAAATCAAATTATACTTTACTTACTTTACTCGCTCATAATGTTGCGCTTGTGCTAAATAATGTTCTGTGTTGATTTCATTTAGGGCATCAGAGTTGGCATTTGCTTTGGACCCCCTGCCCAAGAACGAATTACCACCACCACTCACGTTTTCAGAGGTTTGTGTATGGACATTAATAACTCTCTATGCCCGTCCATCTACTCTGATTCCGCCAAGGCCAATTATTATCTGAGCACGAACTAAGACTAGAAAACAAGAATGATGTCGATATAAAATCTCCAAAGACGGAATCAGCTCACAACAAAAATCCTTTGCAAACATTGCTTACAAAAGAGATCACCTTGGATTACGGCACAATGAATATTGTCCTGTATATACAAGTTAATTATAAAATGTACCTAATTCTTTTTTATCTTTCTCTTTTTTTTAAATGTATTTTCTTCTACAGGGAGATGCTCAAGACCTGGATGCACTTGGCCTGGCCAAGTCTTACTTTGATCTGAAAGAATATGATCGTGCGGCCTATTTTTTGAGAGGATGTCGCAGTCAGAAAGCATATTTTCTTTACATGTATTCCCGTTATCTGGTAAGTGCATGTTGTTAGAATTTAAATACTTGATATTTTAACAAATAAGTAAAAAAACCCACTTCCTAATGTATGGCACAAACAATTCAATTCTAAATGCATAATCCCACTCCAGTTATCAATTACTTTCTGTTTTATTTTGCATCCTAGTCTGGAGAGAAGAAAAAGGATGATGAGACCGTTGACAGTTTAGGTGAGGAGCCGCATTGTACAGTTTCCTGACTTCAGCCATACCGAACTTAGTTTAAACTTAGTTTTCTGCATTGTAATCCCATTTGACTGACTGATTTTTTTCTTTTCGGTGTGGTGATTGGCTACAGGACCCTTAGAGAAAGGTCAGGTGCGGAATGAGGCCCTGAGGGAACTAAGGGTGGAATTGAGTAAGAAGCACAGTGCAGGAGAACTGGATGGGTTTGCCCTTTATCTGTAAGAACATCTCAACTTAAACAGCTTGATTTGCTTACTCATACATTTTCATCTGGCTGCTGATAGTTCTCTCATTGTACGGGTGTTTTTGTTTGTCTGTGTGAACAGATATGGTGTTGTGCTGCGCAAGCTGGATCTTCTAAAAGAGGCAGTGGATGTGTTTGTTGAGGCAACCCATGCCCTACCTTTACATTGGGGTGCCTGGTTGGAGCTTTGTAACCTAGTTACTAACATAGAAATGGTATCTATAATTCAATTCAATTAAATTATCTTGATATTCACCGGATTAACAGTTTTTTTTTATATTTTACAATATTTACATAGATGTTTATTTGTTATATATGTTGTTATATATATATATATATTTTATGACTATATATTAAAGTTTTTCTCTTCCCTCCTTTTTTCAGTTAAAGTCCTTGTCTTTGCCAGACTGCTGGATCAGGGATTTCTTCATGGCCCACATGTACACAGAGCTGCAGATGATCAAAGAAGCCCTTCAGAAATACCAGAGTCTTATTGAGGCTGGCTTCTCCAAGAGCACTTACATCATCTCACAAATTGCTGTTGCCTACCATAACATCAGGGGTTTGTGTTCTACTTTTGATTCACTCCTAACAGGGCTATTCCAGCTAGATCTAGAGGTATCATATGGGAACAAACTAAATGTAGTAAACACATTTGTTATTATTTTTTCAGACATTGACCAAGCTTTGGCTCTCTTCAATGAATTAAGGGAGCAAGATCCATATCGCATTGAGAATATGGACACATTCTCTAATTTGCTCTATGTCAAAGTGAGTAAATACCCCTGATACCATTATATTGGTTGACCTATTGTCAAAAGAATCTAGTGTATATTAGTCTAAAGTTGATCCCTTAATGCAGTATCTTATCTAATTCTGCAGAGCATGAAGCCAGAGCTGAGTTACCTGGCTCACAATCTAGTAGAAATAGACAAATATAGAGTGGAGACCTGCTGTGTCATTGGTAAATATAAATTGATATTGAAAATTGAATTTGCTAAGAAAGAGTCCTCTTTTAAATAAGCTAATTTCAATGTCATTTAATCACTTTTATTAGGTAACTATTACAGTCTGCGTTCCCAGCATGAAAAAGCAGCACTATACTTCCAGAGGGCCCTCAAACTGAATCCACGCTGCCTTGGTGCCTGGACTCTGATGGGCCATGAATATATGGAAATGAAAAACACCTCTGCTGCCATACAAGCCTACAGGTCCGACCAACAGACATGCCACAAACACATATTTACACATTTTAGCTGACTTTCATTTCTTGGTTTTATAAGAAACGAAAAGACCATTTTATCCTTGTCAGGCATGCCATTGAAGTGAACAAACGAGACTATCGGGCCTGGTATGGCTTGGGCCAAACCTATGAGATCCTCAAGATGCCGTTCTACTGCTTGTACTACTATAGAAAAGCTCATCAGCTCAGGTATGGCAGATTGTGGTACCAAAGTGTTTCATAAATGATGAGGGGTGGATGAGTTTAATTGGTGTCACTGAAATATACCAAGTTAAAATTGTGATGAGTCAGTACTGTGTATTTTTATTTTCCTTTCACAGACCCAATGACTCACGTATGCTGGTTGCATTAGGTGAGAGCTATGAGAAACTATCACAACAACTAGAGGCCAAGAAGGTGAGCAGCATTATCCTTGGTCTTCCCCATTGTATCACCGAAGGTTGACAGTTCAATAATCTGTCTTTTTTGTGTCTTTATAAGTGCTATTGGAGGGCTTACTCTGTAGGAGATGTGGAGAAGATGGCTTTACTCAAACTGGCAAAGTAAGATGCTTTAGGTGTATAGAAATGTAGGTGTATAGAAATGTGGGTCTTTTATGGTGCAACTTATTTGTATGTTGACAGACTTCACGAGCAACTGAATGAGTCGGATGACGCAGCACAGTGTTATATTATATACATTCGGGACATATTCTCCTGTGGGGTAAGCTGTAAACGAGTATAGGAGAGAATGACTTGGACACTTTGTCATTCTATTTGCCTGAGCATTGAAATTCAAATGTACACTTTATGTATTGTGCTATTGTGGATTATTTTAAATGTAAATATATCTGTCTCTTTAGGAACAATTGGAGCATGCAGAGGTGAGTACGGCCCTTCGGTACCTTGGTCAGTACTATTTCAAGAACAAGCTGTATGATGAGGCCTCGCTCTGCGCTCAACGATGCTGTGACTACAATGATGTAAGTACTCCATCTTATTACCGTCACTGGTCAGCCATGTTAAGGAGGATGACTCCCCTCAATATATTATACATTCGTATTCTTGACACTTAAAATATTCCTTACCTACATTGAAATGTCAGTTGCTCTTTCCATCTGGATTTTATGTGCTTTCCAAGCAAACCCTTCTCCTCTGTCGTCCCATCAGGCCCGAGAGGAAGCCAAGGCTCTGCTCAGACAGATCTCCCAGGTCAGAGATCAGACAGAAACATCCACCACTGACCTGTTTACTCCCCTGTCGAACAGCAACACTCCTGTTCGGAGAGTGTCACCACTTAACTTGTCCTCTTTTACCCCCTGACATACAAATCTGTTGTTTCAGATTAGCCAATGTGTACAGTATTGAGGGCCGTCGTTGGATATTCTATACCACATTGTCCAAAATTGTTTGTAAATATTTTCCATGCTGTTCAACGTGTGTTGTGTGAATGTCTGAAAGGAAATAAAACGAGTATGATTTGAATCTGAACTTTTATTGAAATAAAAGCAATATTGGTGTGTTTTAACAATAGGAAAAAAACATACAATTGAAAATATCTGCCCATTTGCTCTGTGATATTCAGATAGAAAGGTAACAAACAATACAATGGCCTTTTACATTACCTCTTTCTAAACAGATATGTTGTTCACATTCATACTGTATATATACATATCATCCAAGAAAATCAAAACATTTATTTGTCAAATATTGCCTATAAAGGGAATCTTTATTTTCTTCACAACACAAACTTACTCTACATAAAGACAAATGCAATTTGGACTGTTAACATTGTATGATTTCAAAGTGAATCCTAACAGATTCTAACATGATCTTGAGATCAATGTTCCTGAAGTTGACAACTCTGAAGAATTGTTTTATAAGTAACAACAAAACCACCAACATTCCATATAAAGTGGGGGAATATATAACTTAATAACAAAAGGTTTAAAAATGCAACAAACCCAGGTATTTAGAGACACTTATTTGGTATATCTGCATAACAGCCGTCTTCAAAGCTCTATATCAGTATTTGAACCTGTAGCCACGCGGTGTGGGGCATGGGCTGGAAGGTGGAGTCTGCTGGCGGGAGCGCAAGACGCGCGAGTAGGGTGTAAGGTCTGTATCGTCACACCCACGTGTCTGCTGATCTCGTCGAACTGGAGTACAAGTGGGGAAAATGGAGCGAAAGAAGGGGCGTTTTTCTGGGGGCTGGTTCTCTGTCTTACTGGCTAACATAGCTGCTCCACAAACCCTCTTCTTATTGGAACCGGGAGTGGCAGACACTGTGACACCAGGGGAGGAGGGCAGCTGAGCTCGCTGCATCTGAGCCAGGCACTCTGCTTTCTTCCTCAGGTCAGCCTTGACAAGCTGCAGGCCATTTTGAAGCTCGACCAGTGTCTGGCTCTGGGGCGGAGTAGGAGGACAGGCCAGCCAACAGGGTTAGAGAGGACCCAGGGGAGGGTGAGGGAAATTGTGAGGAAGGGATTAAAAGAGAAAGATGCAAGGAGTGCAGCTTTAAAATAAAATCCCCTAATGTTAGACCCCAATGTTTAGTTTAAAACCTGACTGTCAAGGAGCAAGTTAGTAGGAGAAGAAAAGAGAAGAGGAGACAGATAATTGAAAAAGTAATGGTCCCATTGAAAGGGCTATCCAATAAACTTTAATATTTCACACTAATGAAACCAAGTGTCTACTTCTAACTAAACTCCGAACACAAACAAACCAAGTGAGAGATTTCAATCAGACAAGTTTTGGGAAAGCTTAGTCATACCTGTTTGGCCAGTGTGTCATCTGCATTCGCCAGGGCTTGGCGCAGCTTCTCTCCACTTGTGTTCCTGCAGCAGGCTCTCTCTCCGGACTGCAGGTCCAAACCTAACTTCTGCAGGTCTAGACGCAGCTGACGAACATTCTGTAAAAGCATGTACACTGAATCACTCTGAACGTCCGACGCACCAGACATAATAATCTATACTGGTGTGTGTGTGTATATATATGTATATATATATATATACACATATATATATATATACTTGGTCCGACTCGGACGTTTGCTCAGCGTTGCGTTGCGCCCAGCAGCACTCACCTTCTGGCCCTCCTCCAGTTTGCGGTCAGCAGAGCTGGTGAGGGTGCCTGTGGGGCCTGGCAGTGCCAGTTGCAGCTCCACCTGCCTCAGCTCTTTGGGACAGGGAAAAGTCAGGAAGATTACAAAAGGTGTTTTTTTACATCAGCCCACATATACGATTTGTAGGAAAAGTTAACCGGAGTAATCCCCCCCCAAAACACAGACTGCTTGTTTAGTGTAGTCAACAGTACCTTTTGTTTTGACAAGCAACTCAGCACGGGACTGCTTCAGTTCAGCACGCAGGGAGCCAAGCTCAACTTCGGTGTTCGTGGTCAGCCGCTGAGAGCGACGCGGTGCCTCTGAGTTGTCCAGTGGAGGGAAAACTGGAACAGGATTGGCACTGCTCTTTTTATTCAGAGCAGTGGTCAGGGCCTCAATCTGTTCATCGCGTTCCTGAGAAAGGAAGATTTACCTAAATGTAACTATTAAACCTGGGCAGACAGCCCCAGCATTCATCTTCAAATAACCTAAAGAATACCTTCCCAATCCCTTTCTTCTCACCTCCAGCTCTTGAGTGTAGTATCTCCTCAGACTCTTCTGCAGGTTGTTGATCTTGCCCTCAAACTTCTCCTCCATTAGTGATCGCTGTGTTTCCAGGGTTTCACTACGAATTCAGCAAGCATCCCCAATAAACCCTCTGACAACAAAAATAATGAAGAGGGAAATGGATATCGATCGTTGATCCTACCTGAAGTCGTTCTCCATGCGGCCGATGACTTCCATCATTTCGGAGAACACTTGCTCCCTAATGTTGGCCTCCTGCACCTCCCTTTCCTCCCGCTGGCGCTGCACCTCAGTCTTCAGCACATCAATAGCCCGGAGCAGTGCCTGCACACAACACATTCTGATGTCAGTCAACATCGCCTCAGTTCATTTTCAACCGCCTGTCTGCATCATGCAATGTCGGGGCACCTCAGAATCGAACATTGTGATGTCTCCCTCTTCCTCGTCGCTCTCCTCATCCTCCTCCACCAGGGTGCTGTCGTTGGACCGTGGCGCCGGCTCTCGCAGCAAGGACAATATGTAGGCCACGCGGGTCTTCGTAGATGGTCCATGGACCAACTGAAAAGGAAAGACAGACAACACAGCTTATGTTTAGGCCTGATACAAACACACGAATCCACCTGAGACCCAACAGAGCAAAGCACGCGCAGCATTGGAGGTTGTCAACACTCACCTGGGTGGCGATGGCAGAGAACTTGAGGGCCTGCAGGGACTCGTCGTAGGTGGAGACGCAGGGGTTGATGTTGACCACCATGCTGGACTGCCCTCGGCCACAGAAGAAGCCCTGCAGGACCCGGGTCAGTTTACTGTCTCTGAAAGGTACCACCTGGGGAGGACGCGACCTGGTCGGAGAAGAAACAAGGAGTTCCTGGTTTTAAAAAACAATAAAGGACATAATGCGTACACTCCACCAAGGTAAGCATATCTATGTGCGATTTGAGAACGTACTTGTTGCTCTGATTGTGCCTCAGGGCTGCGATGCAGCGCCCCAAAGTGTGGAGAGAGGTGTTGATGTTGTTGGCCTCCTTCATCCTCTCCCCATTACGCTGGTCCTTACAGCGCTCTGAGCCAGCAAGGTCACACACAGACAGCCTGTGGATTGAGACCAGAGGAATAACCATCAACGCTGCTATGGGGTAGCAACAAACACCTAGTGCAGTAAGATTGAGATCATCAGCATTCTGGAGGTCTAACGTACTCGCTGATCTGTGTGGCCAGGGCGTCCGGGTGGATGTGTAACACACGGATGGAGAAGATGCTGTGGCTGCAGAGGGAACCAAGTAAACAAGAACGTTACCAGTACTTATTACCACAGCAGAGTCAACTACAAAAACAAAAAAAACCTAAGGATGATTCCCGTCCAGTGGTTGAGTCTACCTGCGACTGGAGTTTTGGTTGATGTGGGTGCTGGCAAAGCTTTGGTTGCGGTGGCCAGCCCTTAGCACCTTCCAGGCCTCTTCTGCAGTGCGAACCTGGATCCAGGTGAGGTCTGTCATAACAGAAGGATAAGCATATCTTGAACTTAACAAATTAATTTATGTTAAGGGTAAGCCTTTATACTAATGTGGCTGTTTCTAACTTCAATCAATATAGTGATTTACCTTTAACGTAAGGATTGCCCTGCTTGTCATCACTTAACCTCAGGGTGGCCCGTTTCCGTGGCTGCAGAGAGGGCGGAGCCTCAAGGAGGTCATAAAGAAACTCGTTGTAGATCTCGTAATAGGATACCCACACTGAGAACTGCACACCTTCCACGAGATCCCCCCCTCCGCTGTGGGACAGGCTATCTGGCTCCAGACAAACATTGTCAGACTCTGCAAACAGAAACAGGACACAAACACATTACATTCAATTCCAGGTTTCATTCGAAGGCCATGCAGCAGCTGATTTATATTTAATGGAATGTAAACAACATTCCACATTAGTTTGCTAGCAAGACAGAAACTGAGCTAATACATCAGTTATAGGACGGTCTAAATTATGTTCACGTGCTCGTTGGGGTTGATATCAGAATATGTTGTCAGAGACAGATCTCTGTGGTATGGCTTTGAGAATGGCTTCCTCACCCTCTAGCTGCGTGGTGTTGTGGGAAGTTGTAGAAAGTCCACCGATACCGCTATCAAAGGTCGTACTATTGCCCCCTCGCCGCGAGGTCGTAGCCCCGTCCTGGTATGGACACAAGCAAGGTGAGCAATGAGGTGAATGTATGTCTTAAACTACTGTCACTTCCAGTAATTGCCAACAAACAATGGATCAAATGGCCAACCAATAAAGCAATTCTGTAGACAGTTCTTTCTTCACCTCTTTGAGTAGAGAGTCTCTACGAAGCTCCTCAGCCTTGACTTCTGTTGGGTTCAATTCTTTGATATCCTGGTATAATACAGGCTTCAGGTTCATGGCCCCATAGAGACGGCCCTGAAGTTTTCTGAACACAGAGATCAAAGCTCTGGGTAGAAGGCCAGCCTCTCGTCCCACACCTGTTGGCAACTAGTCACATCAGTGCCTTGTATCTAAATTAAACTAACACTGACTTGTACTACATCACACAATAAAATAAATACACAATTAGTATTTAGACCTTTTTGTATCCTACCTTGTATAGTGTAGGTCTTCCCTGAGTTGGTGACACCATATGTGTAGAGGAGCCTATTCTCGCCACGGAGCACATCTTTTACCATCTCCCTCATGGTGCTGTCATAAAATTCCTGCTGTGTTGTCTCCGAATTGAAAATCTACAAATAACAACAACTTATTTAAGCATCATGGATTTACAGAAGTAAAAAAGTTAAAAAGTTATTAGTAAAAAAAAAAAGTTATAAACAATTTCATAACCACAATTTCCCTGAAGTTTTGAAAGTAAAGTGCATTACCTGAGAGAAAGTAAACTTGTGCATGCTCTGGGAGATTCCCCTTTCTGCATTCTTCATGTTCAATGAGTCCTTGGGAGCTTTGAGGATCAGGGTCTCCTCGTTTTGAACAAACACACAACCCTATAAAAAAAGATGGAGAATTAAATCTCAAGAATATGATTGAGTAGGTTGTAATATGGATATAAGAAATCCACAGTTTTGTGCTCACCAATTCCTCCCCACTTGCTTTCTCTATTTCAGTAAGAGGTCGGATGCGCAGATAAACCTTTACTTTATCTGTATTGGCTTCATCACTCCTTCCTTGTTTAGGCAATGAAGTCTTTGATGCTTGCTTCAGTCGATAGAAAAAAAGAAATATTCATGTTTATTATAATAATGTTTTAAATAAATTGTGATGACCAAGTTATAACCAAAGATGTTACAGGATAAATGTTATGTTAATAACACCATTTTGTTTATCTGTTGTGCATGTTTTGTACATAAACTACAATTTACTAGACTCTTGATTTAATCATATTTAAAGATCTTCTCAATATGCAGATATGTCACACAAATGCTTGATATAAATAGCTCAAAAAAAACTAAAGCGCTTGCGTGAAAATAAGTTAGTATTGTATAAAGTTAACATACATCATGCTCTGTGTGGCAATTTTAATTGAAACGTGAGATCCCAGCCTACTCAACAGCTTATCCATAAGAATCAGTATAGCCTATATTTAAACATTTGTATAGCAACATCGCATTAATTAACTAGCAATACATTTACACATGCATTACACACACATAAATAACCACAAACACATTACCATTGTCAAGGGGAGCGGACTTTCAAGTCCTGGAGAGATAATCGAGATCTCGGGTAGTGTGACCCCATTGAGACGCGGTCCTGCTAGGTCTGCTGCTGTGGACTCAAACACACCAAAACCCTCCTCCTCGTCCGACAATAGTCCACACGGTGATGCCAGCGCCAACGCCATGTTGATCTGCGTATGGAAATGAAATGATTAAATTCAAAGTTGGATCCATTTGGAGGGAAAGCTTAGTTTAACCAGAAATAAAAATACCATTGAGATTACATAAAAAAAACAGAAGCAAATTAAAATGTTTTGGTTTGACCTGTGTTTGTTATGTAATGAATATGGATAGAGTAACGTTAACCTAGCTGTCAGTAGTTAGCATAGCCTAATTTTGGCCACACCGACTGTGAACAGCTTGCTAATGCTTACGATTCAACAAAACCATGCGTGGATTAGACGATGGAAACTGTTTTTAGAAAACTACCATTTGCGTACGGAAGTTACCTTACTATATGAGCTAAATTCTGGTAAACGATCGGTTAGCTAATGTACAGTGAAGTGTATTGCACAAGCCTCCGAGAACTATCCTAGGTGGTATCAGGAAAGTTGCAGGAACGAGAACAGCAAGGTAAATTAAAGAAATATTGAAATGCGACCTACCTTGCGCCAGATATGTTATTCCTACAAAATATATTTGCGTGAGGTGAATTACCCTCTTTTATTCAATCGTCTTTTCGCTTGATCGAAAACTGCAGCACACCAGCTTGCTAAAGTAGTACTTCCTTTGTCAAATCAACACCTGACTGCCGCTGTACAACACAAACACGAACCAATTCAAACGTCGCGCTCCGCGTGCATAACCAATCACTGATTGGATAAGGTTGCACAGATGGAATCCAATAAGCTTAAAGCATTTATTTCTGTATTTTTTAGACTGGAAACATTGAAAAAAATAATAATACAAAAATTACAATGATGAACGTAATAATATTCGTTTCAAAGTGCCATTCATGTTTAATATTAAGTAATAAATAAAGACTGAAAACTGGATTTGCATTTTAAATCACTCTATACTCCTGCTGTCAACAATGTAGTGTGAACTTGGTTTTAATTTAGTAAAACGGGCATGTTTGGTCAGTAAAGTGTTATTGTTTTTTAACGACTTATGTAAAAATTATTTCATTTTTAGTTTTACCCCAGAATCATTTATGAACTTTACCATATAAAGCAATAACCGACCTTTCATTGATTCGAACATCTAGAAAATGTATTGAACGTTTTGGTTTTTATGGTACGATTTCAGGCAGTAGAAGATCTTCTGTATTTTCACGGATGTCTAAATCGTTAAAACTGAAGGGGCGTGGGGTTATTGTACTGTGGAGGCTGCGGGAATTGCTATAAGCGACACTAACTTAGCTATGTAGCTATGCAAGTCTTATTGCGATGTATCTGAATATATCTGAAACCTTGAATACCTTCATGCAGACAACTGAAAAAACAAGCTAAGAAAAAGTAATTGCAGCTATTTTCACAACGTGGGTACTTGTTTTTATAGTCTATAAATTATAGACCTCTAACATACGCCATACAGTGTGCAGTACAGTCAACCTGGGCTTGAATCAGTCAGTGAGTGGGAGGGTCCAGTGATTACTGCAAGAAGATGGCGAGCGGGGTGGGGAGTAAGTAACGTTTGTTCGCTTGTAAATTTGAAACTGACGTTGAATCGTTGATTTATGCATGACAGATCAGTAAATACCATCTTAGTATACCGACTTTTAACTACCACTTGTGCAAAGGACGTATGACTAGGGCATGACGTACCATGTTGTAACCCACCATCCACAGATGACAGCTAGCTAGCTCAGTGTATGGAAACATGGAAACATTGAAAATCAACGAGTTGGCATAGTGGTTTTTTTACTGCATGTGCTCTTTAGTATAATTCTATAAACGTCAAATTTTTTGTTCCAGTACCAATAACAATTTCACATGCATGCCATCATAAAAGTCAGATGCCAGGCATCAGTCCTCATATACTTCAGGTCAACATGAGTGGGCCTGAAAGCATTGCGTTATATGAAACTGTAATATGTCAGACCACTAGACATTGGGCTACCAATATATCACAACAATGCATTACAATTAAATGAATTTCAAATGCAACTTAATCAATGCCCTCCTATGATCCCCAACATCTACAGAACACAAGCTGCTCTCTATGGGGCCCACTGAGCCGTGGTCAGTGAGGGAGAAGCTGTGTTTGGCCACATCTGTCATGAAGAGTGGAGACCAGAACTGGTATTTCATTGTGTTGCTCTTCTCTACATTCTACAACATATTCTAGACATAGTTTATTTGTTAGTTTAAACATTATGGATGAGAATAGTATTGTTATATTTGAAGAGGCGTTATTTTTGATCTAATTAACAGGGTGTCTGTTAGTCGTGCCATCAAACCATTTGCAGAACCTGGGCGACCGCCAGACTGGTTCTCACAAAAGGTAGGATGTAGTCGGTAACTTAATAAACACTCTGGTGAAAGAGATATGTTGGCAATGTGGCAACTAGCTTGTCGATTTGAAATATAAAATATTGTAATTTTCATGTATGTATTCATTTCTTTACCTTTCCATTCAAATAGGTATTTGTTTTTTAATTTTATGTAATTGTTTAGTAATATGTTTTTTATGATCATAATGTTCTTGTTTTTTATCCTCAGCACTGTGCTTCCCAGTACTCTGAACTTCTAGAGACAACAGAGGCCCCAAAGTGAGAACGCAGCAGCTTTGACTTGCCTGTTGGTGTTAATTAAATATAAACTGTTGCACTGCAACAATGTAGTGGATTATTGAGTTGCCTAATGAGTGCCATGGTATTATATGCTCAGACGGAAGCGTGGTGAAAAAGGTGAGGTGGTGGAGACAGTGGAGGACGTCATTGTACGCAGGCTCACGGCGGAGAGGATTGACGAGCTGAAGAGGCTGATCAAAGACACACAGGAGAAACATAGGTACATGCTGACAGTTTAAAAACATAATACGTACAGAAATTAAAACAACGTTACAGTATTTATGCTGGTAGTGTGAAAGTCTGACATGTTAATGTTCTTTAAGATAATTTAAATGTTGGTATGGACATTTCCCTAAAAGGGGTAGGTTTTTCAGCTTTTTTATGACGCCAGACTTTACTAATTAAATACAAAACAGAGTAGTTTTACTGTTAACAGAGACAATTCTTGTAGAATTGAATAGAAATCTTATAAAATGTATCTGTTTTTTTAGGAAGCTGAAGAGAGAGGCTGAACTGATTCAAGCTGGAAATCTTGATTCACAACTGGAAGAGTTATATGGAGAGATAGTCCAGTAAGAAATGACAATCTGTTCTTCATTTACACACCTCAATTTTAGGTAACATCCTACTTAGTACCAACATTACAACAGCATTTTGAATGTTATGATTATTCATATGTTGTAGGAAGAAAAAACAGGAGGAGGAGGAAGCGGAGGTGAAAAGAAAGGCCACAGATGCAGCCTTTCGTGGTAATCTCACTCTGCTTCTCTTCTACGATTAAAAAGATTCTTTCGGATTCATCGAAATATCTGATCATACAACAGATGAATTTTAATTGAATTAGAATAGATCAATTGATAAATGATCAGCATTTGTTTAGTAAAGGAAAAGCAAAGTTTATAGTTTATTGCTTTTAAATAATATTCATGGCAAAACTGAGAACAATTCAGCCTACTTCATCCTGTTGTCCCAATGTCCCTTTCAGCCAGACAGGTGGTGAAGAACGCTCCAAAACGAATCCCAAGTGTGACAGTACGCTCGCCTTCAGGGTGCAGCTCGCCAAGTCTCGAGTTTTCTGCAGTTGACACACTGCAAGGCATCCCCGACGACCCCAGCTCCTCCTTGAGTGTGAGTCCCTGTCGCCTAAAGGGGGGACTGGGGCAGAGACTGGGTAGGGCCACTTAGAGAGTCGATCAGGGTTCCAATATCTTGAAATAGTTTTCAAATATTTACTATTACCGTGTTATACACTGGGTCCCTTTGACTTTCGCAGGTGTCTGTGGGGTTTATGCCCCTGATTGAAACCTGTAGATCCGGGGCTGGAGATGTTGGACTTGGGACTCTTCTCGAAGACTGCACCCAAAAAAAGATCCTGGGTCAAAAAGCTACTCCACCACCATCTCCCCTCCTTTCTGAGCTGCTAAAGAAAGGAAGCCTTCTACCCACAAGTCCAAGATTGGTACAAATCACAAAAGTTACTTTTTCTACACTACTCTTAAATATGGTATGGACACATACCACATATTTTCTTCACCTTTAATTAAATGAACTAATAATAAGTCATTTCAGATAAAGTGAAGTGCCAAATTACTGTAATGTAATTCCCCTGTAAATTTCCTGTTATGTAAGGAACTTGTGTGGTTACCAGGAAAGAACAATTACACTTTGTTGAAGGTGATATGAATACATCATGATGAAGACATCATGTTTTGTCAGAGTTGTGAATATTTAAACACTTATTTTTCTCCAACATTTTCTTAGACTTCTCCCTAAAAATGCCAATGAGCTTTTTGTGAGGCCATTATATATATTAGTTCAAGTGTCTAGTTGCCTAATGGGTACATTAAAATACATGTTTTCCATTTCAGGTTATAGAGGGGGATGGAACGCCGAGTAATATGACAATAGCACATGACCTACAGCTGACGGCACCTAGTGTACCTGGTTCACAAGCAACAGGTAAATAAAAGGTAGCAGTGTTAACAAGCCAATGTTCCAAATGAATGGTGCAACTTAAATATAATATAATAATAATATTTCACATTACAAAATTATTATCAATGCATCACAAAAGTCTCTTTCAATGTTTGATTAGCTTCCTCTGTATCTTCTGCAGCTTTTTATTGATACTATTATTATCATCATCAGGGGATAGTGGCCACATGATACCAGCCCTCAATATAGTTTTTTGGCTCTAACAAATGAAATGGACTGCTAATGAGGCGTCTTAGTAGAAACTAGTCGTTCTGTTTGAGTGAATGCCTGGGTTCTAGGTGCTCCAACCCTGTCACGGTTGTTGGAGGCTGGGCCCACCCAGTTTTCTGCCCCTTCAGGCACCTTGGCTTGTCCTGACATGTGCAGTGCTACCCCATCTGCTGCCGCTCCCCCTGCTATGGACTTCCCGACCTCGCTCAGTACAGGTATTCCCCTCTTTCTTCCTCACTGTCACTTTTCTATTGATCAGTGCTCATGCCTCAGCCAATATCTCTTCCCTCTCTCCTTGCTTGTCATTTTATTGTCTGACATCTGAAGCAAAGACAGACCAGCTAAATGTTTTTCACATTATAACACTTTACATTTATGATCTTTACTTACATGAATCAGCTCCTCTTTGTTACAAGACTTTGGGTGTGTTTATAGGACAGGATGTGGCACTTTATTTGTATCATATAGGCATGGTGTCCAGGTATTTCTGGAATATGCATATTTGTGTCTCTAGAGGGGGATGAGATGGGGTCATCATTGCCCGCAACGTGTCAGTCTATCAATGGAAAGGGGAAGACCCCTGAGCTCGGTGAAAACGATGTAGTGACGGTGTCTTACATGGGGGACGAACTGGATTTGGAGACTGTTGGGGACATCATCGCCATTATTGAGGATAAGGTGCAGCCTGTGCAAGCAATACCGTTTTCTTGATACAAGAGTAATTCAATTTTTAAAAATAATACAACCTCACACATTTTTGATCCTCATCAATCTTTAGACGTTGATGGAGTTTAGTTGAAGTCCAGTTGAAATTGAAGACTCTGACCACTCCTTGTACAGGATGATGATCATGCTGAGGCTTTAGATGCGGCTGCAGTGGAGGCAGCTTTGTCCCTATGTGAGGAGACTGGCCATGCCCTGTCTAGTCCATGGGAGGCCGGGCCGTTTAAGTCCCCTGAGGCTGGCCCTGCTATGTCCCATCTTTCCTCTCTGAACAACACCTTGGAGGGGAAGAGGGAAATGCTGCAGATTCGAGGTGCGACTTCCACTCCGTTATCTTCATGTGATGGCCAGAGCTGCTGTCCCTCGTCATACCCCTTGAGCCCCAGCAGCCTTCCTGCCTCCTCGCCCTCCTTATGCTCTTTAGGGATGCTGGAGCACACAAAGTCTGGTGTCCTGCTGCAACCAGACGGACTAAGTGTAACCAAGGAAAAGGGGCATCAGGGAAGCCCCATCTCACTCCATACAGTCATCAAGTGTGAGAGGGAGGATTGGACACAAGAGGGATGTGACACACCATGCGCAGGTATATGCTCGCCTCACCACATACTAGATTAAACCAATGTATGCATATCTATTCCAATAATTTGTGCCCATTCATTTTGTTCTTTACCTTCTTTCAGAGACCTTATTAGAACATGGAACACTGATAGAACGGTCCTCCCAGGTACATCTAGCATCCGGCACATGGCTAACATTGTTCCAGAGACATTGTTTCACCCCAACTTCCCAGAGAAATGTGATTTTATTCAACTGAATCAACTTCTGTAACCATTTGCAGGAGGTGAAAAAGGAGGAAGGGTTCAGTGACGGAGAGGAAGGGAGTGCCTGTGAGAATAGAGAGGGCTTGGAAGGGGAGGGGCTGGAGGACTGTGGAGGAGATGAGGATGGAGCAGAGGCCTATTTGTCGGAGCCAGAAGGGGAGACAGAGCTGGATCCCCCGGCCAGTGAGAGTGAGGACGGCTACAGCTTGCACACAGCGTCCTCCTCTTTGCAGCTCCATACCACAGCCGAATCAATCCCTAGCAGCCCTGCCTCATCGCAATTGTGAGTAATTTTTGCAGCTGCTAAACATGTTTGCACATTTCAACACAAGTGTAAGGGGCTCCGTTTCTCTGGTAAACAGAGATTTTGACTTGTATGTTATAGCTCTATGTGCAGTGAAGACCAGGAGGCCATCCAGGCTCAGAAGATCTGGAAGAAAGCCATCATGCTGGTGTGGCGTGCAGCGGCCAATCATAGGTTTGAAGATTTAAGGTTACAAAAAAAACCACACTTTACTTAGACTGCGCTAGCTAATTTCTTCCTTACCCTTGGGAACTTTGTTAAGCACGGAACTTTCCAGATCACTTTAAATATTAGCGGTTTAAAATATGTTATTGGAGATTTGCATTTTATGTTACTTAGATGTCAGACATTTAGTTGCCGTTGGTTTGTCTTTAGGTATGCCAATGTTTTCCTACAGCCAGTAACAGATGAAATTGCTCCAGGTTACCATAGTATTGTGCATAGGTGAGTATTGGGGGTTGTCTTTCTAACTATTTTGATGGTGTGACAGGTGCGAATGTTACAGGTTCAACAATTAGAAAGTGGTATGATGGTATATATGTGCAGCCAAAATGTAAAATAACTTACACCAATACGTGATTAAGAGCATAAGAGGCAGTAAACAAGCAATGTGTTCAAACTTTTATTTCAAGCATTGATTAATTTAAACTACATTTAAAAACAAACTGGTAAAAAACACAGTTTATGCTAATAATAATTTCACTTATTAAGTGGGAGAGATTTTTTCAGTTATCATATTTTAAATAGAATTATTCACAAGATGTTGGCCATATATTGGTATTAACTCAAACTACACAGATAAAATACAGTAATTATTCTCCCCTTAATACAGAATATATCATAATGTCATGTGTGTTCCTAGGTTCACTAGCCTTTCACCTTGGCTTACTGCTTTAATGTCTCCCTGCTTTTTCCCATTCTATTCAGACCAATGGACCTATCCACCATTAAAAAGAACATCGAGACGGGTCTGATCCGCAATACGGCTGAGTTCCAGAGGGACATCATGCTGATGTTTCAGAATGCTGTCATGTACAACAGCTCGGACCACGATGTGTTCCACATGGCCCTGGAGATGCAGCGGGATGTTCTGGAGCAGATCCAGCAGTTCCTGGCCACACAGCTCATCATGCAGACTTCTGAGTCGGGAATCAGTGCCAAGAGCTTGAGAGGCAGAGAGAGCACTCGCAAACAGGACTCCTCGGACAAGGTGCTTTTATTGGGACTGTGGGCCGATGTAGCACATTTCTCGTAACTACAGTCTGTTAGTTTGCTAAACTATTGACCTTCAATGTTAACTATGATTGTCGACATTGGTTGTCTTTACCAGTGGTTGTCTTTACTGAAGACCAATGTCCTTACAATTAACAGGTCTGGAGCACAGAATAATATTTTTATTGCTAATAATATAATTTTAGTTTTATAATGAATCCGTTTTTATGTGTCAGACTCACTGTCTTAAGCTAAAATAGCTTATTTATTTTAAGGACAATATTATGTGAATTCTGAATAAGAATAAGAATAGAGAAAATAATGATATCTACCTATTTCTCCTTTTACGGACGACCGTCTAGCAACCCTTCAAGTCCCCACCCCTTTAAAGTCAACATTTAATTTTTTTAACTCACTTTAGTTTGCCATATGTTCATCACATTTCAACTGTCTGTTTGTCAGATTTGTGTTTCCTTTATTTTCCAAATGTTCAGACCCAAATTTGGTCTATATCTACTTTGTAACAGCTAAATAAAAATCTATGCCATTGGCACAGGACATGCACAGAGTCAAATAAAAGTTATCAGCCGGGCTTTATACATTTTACCAGTATTGCTTCTTGTTCATATGCTAGTATTTCTCCATCTCTGAATATTTAGATTATCCACTTGTGTTTTTCCTAGTTGGCTCGATGTTGTTACACTAAAGACTACCAAAACCAAAGAGTAATGTTTTGATATCTGTATATTTTGTAACTATTGCTCGGTAGTACAAAATCAGCTTTCCATTATTAAATTAATATATCGTTTGTGCTCACAGAAAGCTGTTTTTCTTCTCTTAACTATTGTGTATTTTCCTACAACCCTGTTGCAATTTTGTGACTGTTAAATCCCTATCTATCTCTTTGTCTTCTCACAGGACAGTGTCCCCATGGCCTCCCCTGCCTTCCTTCTTTCTCTCTTTGTAAGTACTCAGGCTTTCTGCCTTAATTTGTAGACCTTTTTTCATTCTCAAACACACACTATCAGACAGATTATGAGTCAGGGCTTTTGACTATATAATAAGAATTATAGGGGTCAGTCATGCCCACTCAGTTTTTTGTTCTGTACAGGATGGAGGCACCAGAGGGCGCCGTTGTGCCATAGAAGCTGATCTCAAGATGAAGAAGTGAGCAGATAGGAAACTCATCTATTTTTACCATGGTCATTCCGAATGTGGGTATCATGATATCTGACACCACAGTCAGAGTACACTTTATTTTTTGTATTCAACATAGCATGTCCTTGCTAACAGTGTGATAACAAAGTACAACGATTTCAGTAAAAGTTGTAGAATGCCAATGTCAGTGAGAAAATTTTGAAGTAGACTAAAACTGTTAACCTTTGAAACCGACAAACTGCATAGGATTAACTCAATCCTTCACTAAGTCCCATTCAAATTGTGTAAGAAATCAGAGAATGTCTAATTTTGGCACCCTATGTCATTTGGCAAATAACATTTACAATGTCATATGTAGCCTACCATGTATATAGTATGTGTGCATAAAATGTATGTTGTTTATTGAATTTGAACATAATGGATTACTCGGGCATTCGAATGTGTACCACAATGAGGGAATAGCAGGCCAATGAAATGTGCATGCGCAGGTGCGAAAATCCTCTAAATTATCCGTAAATGCAATTTGCAAAATTTACCAATTTGCATGCGGGATTCTTTTCACTGTCCTGAACCGTCTGTAATTTGTTTTGTTGATGATGCGCTACTGTATGTTGATACACATTTTGTATATAATGATTAAAGCTAATGTTGTATGTCTAGATGTATTTTAAAGCGGGTTCTTATAATACACACATGATCAGTTAATAAAAATATTGTCAAGATATGAATCACAAAACACGAGAAGAAACATAGCTGAATAACATTTTATTAATACAGCTCGAAAACGCTTTAATTTTAATAAATTGGATACAAAGTCAAACGGTGACAATGTAAATGACTAAATTGTAAATCTGGTAAAATAATGTTGCCATCAGTGGACGAAACAGCTGACATGACAACTTGATCCACATGATCTGACATAAGAGAATCGGCACTTTACTGACACTACAGTATTTAGATTGATTCAACATTAGTAAAAGCATTAAATAACAGTTCAAATGGTTAAATATATGGGTGTTTATCACAGACATAATGCACTGCAATTAGCAAGCATTTTGTGCAAGAAAAGGTGACCACCAGTTCGGCCTAAATCACAGGCATTTCACTGGTAAGCATGCAATGGGGGTAAGGTCATGGGACGGCAAGTTCGGAAAAACTTTAAGAAAACCCCGCAACGAAAAGTGCTTCAAATTAACCTGAACTCGCAGTACCAACAAAATGATTACTGATACACCATTAATGGCAAACTCTTACCAAACTTAATCAATGCAAAAATAGATCAGTTTTCTGTCTAGGAACAAACTGATCCACAATTCAACTAGAGACAAATAGCTTACTGTTGGCTTGCGAGGCGATCTGTTCTCATGTTGTCAGTGGCTCTCCGTTATAAAATAACACAGACTTCATAGTGTACTAAAAATTACATTAGTGTACGTAGCCTTCGACATTTCTTCATACAGAATCTGAATATAACAACGTAACACTGGTATAACACTGTCTCCTATCATTAAAATAAATATGCTCACTGCTCAGCACCAAACGAACAGTTAAATAAATTAGTTGATCACAAATTCTATAAATGTTTTAAGAGGTGAATAACAGAATCAACAAAATGTGAACCCTATCTTAAAACCTGTAAAGCAAGCCGTATTCCTTAATGTAAGGAAAAATAAACTCAGCTCTAGTACATCAAAACAATGATTCAGCAGCATAGCTGACTTTAATGCTGTTATCAACACACAGCCAGGGTTGCCAGCTTACATGTACCTTCATTCTTCCTTCCAAAAAGGAGAGAAGGCACATTGTTTCTGTTTCGGACGGACATTTGGCTGCACCAGTCCTTTGACTAATGAAACATTTCATTATAAAGGTGACCTAATTAAATAAACAGTGGTGTACTACAGAAGATACAACAGGAAAACAAATGCTTCAAACTCGTCTTCCCTCACTCGCCTCTTGCTCGCCCCACAAAGCGATATAGCTTGTCACAGTTGTCAAGCTTCATTGATTCTGCCTTCTGCTTCAGCCTGTCATCTCGATACAATGTCCCAAGGTTTGCCAAATCGGACTCTGGGGAGAAGAGAGGCGACGGAGGAATACATGTCAGCCCCTACATTTACCCTTGACAAATACAGCAAATGAGAGTAGGTTTAGCATGCTTTGTACTGTATGTCATGACTCACTCTGCTGTTTCTCCTTCCAGCAGCTGCTCTGGAGGTGCTCAATGTAATCACTTTCTATGGTCTTTTCCAGCTCTTCCAGGTCAGTCCCACGGTATTCCTTCTGAAAACCTTTATCTACATAGTAAGGAACACCCAGGTTCTGTGTATCCCTGGAGACCACAAGACCCATCGCCCTAAAGGAGACAAAGAGAAACGATATCTGTCGAGCTGTGAAACTCCATTAACTCTTACTATGATAATCTGGTGAGGAGAATAAATAGGGCAGTCACAACAATGACTTCTCTTTGGATTAATATATCTCCACTATCGATTCATCGAAACAGTGATTTATTCGTTTTTAAGAGCAAGAGAGTAAGAAAAAACAAAAACAAAACATAATAATGATGTAGTTAAGACATAATAAATCCTCACGTTTAATTATATTGATAAAAAAATTTGAACATCATATATTGTTGAACTTTTGACATTCCATACACAGAAAAAATTGTGCATAAAATAATGGAAGCAACCAAATTAGATATGATACTTGTCCCAACCCATTGCAAACAAACATACCGTAACCTTCAACTGACTAGGGCTGACCAACGACTAGAACCCATAAATTACAAATGTAATGCACGAAGACATTACACAGTGATTTTGAAGAAACACACTTGTTAAAATGAAATTAGGCATTTAAGAAATCAAAGGTGCCGGATGTAAAAAACTGTCCGTTTAAAATATTTATGTTACCTCACGGATTATGCCGACTAACCATAAACGATGGGTTATTTTGAAGGCCGTGCGCATGTTTGATTGTAACAGCAGACTCACGGTTTGTAGAAAAGACTGTAGGGTGGATTGGAGGCCATCAGTTGAGTAAACACTGAGATGAGGATCAGAACCAGTACAGGGAGGAGCTGCAGGAAGGCTGTAAAACTGTTCTGTGGCAGAAAATGATATTGAATCAAAACACAATTTTTTACTGTGACATATGTGTCAACATAAATTCAGCACAATAGGAGACCCAAAAGAAAGCACACACCAGGTCTTCATGGTCCAGTAAATCAGTAGAAAACATTTGCCAAGCTAATTAATCACACACCTTCTTTAGTAATTGCAGCATCTGAAAATGTGTGTTCGTACTTACAACTACTCGTCCCATATGGGTTCCCTGATAAACCTACACAAGCAGGCTTAGTAAGTAGATGTTTAAGTGGGATGCCACCACCCATCCCCCGTAAACTAAACTTAGCTGCTATTCTGACAACGTTTTCCAACAAACCATTGTTAATTTTGTAATAATTTAAAAAGAAAATCCCAACAAACAATAAACACGGTGGGTGTTTAAAGTTGCTTTACATCCAGAAGGCACTGACCTGACTGCGGTTCTCTTCCCCCTCCTCCTCGCGCCTTTCAAAAGCACGCCGACGACGAGGCTGGTAGAAGTTCGTATAGGTGGCACCTCTGTTGGTGTACACATGTATATTGCCTGAAGAAGAATATATCATTATGTTCTTTTCACGTCCTCTATACACATTGACACACAAACAAGATATCCCACCTGTTGGAAATCTTCCTCCGAAGAAAATGTTGAAAAGCTCTTCAGGGGAGATATCAGCCTCAAAGTCCCTGTTGAAATGTCTGTGGTGTCCTTGGCGAGCATACGCAGTGGGGCTCTCCGATGGAGCCTGCTCTCCGTACTGGTCATACTGCTGTCGCTTCTCGGGGTTGCTCAGTAATGCATATGCGTTGCCTATCGCTATAGAAACAAAGAACACATTTCAAAGCCACATGTAGGCAAGTTCCACCAAAATACTTGACTTGTCTGCTCTTTTTTGTCAGGAACCAACAGAATGGATCATTTGATGTTAGTTCAGATCTGGGAGAGGTGCAAGCACCAAGATTAAGATATTGATTAGAGAAAAACTATGGGACACCCGGACTACGTATTCTAAGAATTGCGTAAGGCAAGCAATACAGCAAGTCTGTTCAGAGGTCCCTCCAGAACCCTTCACTTTGATTGCTATTGTGATTGAGGAACACAGATGGGATACATTTATATGAACTTGTCATTATTATTACCTTTAAATGCATCTGTAGCTCCAGGGGCAAAATTTTTGTCAGGGTGAAACTTCAGCGCCAGCTTCCTGTATGCTTTCTTCAGATCTTCATCACTAGCATCTTTGGAAACACCTAATATCTCGTAGAAGTCTCTACATTTCTTTATCCTGCAGCATTGAAACCATTTAAAAAGGGTTGTTGACAAGCGTATAATCTATTACAGGTCCTAATGAATGGCAGATTTGCTGGAACAAGTTTAAACGACTAAGGAAAGAAAAGGTTCCCCATACCTGAGAACACCCTGGTGCTGATCCTCTGTGTAACTTGTCTTGTCATCACTACTTGCTCTACACCTTTCGTCAGGAGGCCCAGCATCTTCATCCCTCCAGCCTCGTGGCGGTGGTACATGATTTGCCTCTGGATGGGCAGTGCTTCCATTTCTCACAATAGCATCAATTAGCACTTAAAGAATAAATAAATAATTAAGATAAGTTTGGATGGCACGACAACCCTTCACTTCAAGTGAAACACAGTCTGATGTTACAAAGGTATTTCTATAAATCTACGATGTGACACCCGGCAGTACAAACAATAATAATTCAGCAACGACAACTTGTTTCTCTACTTCATATGAATGATTGCTTAGACCGTCCACAAAATTATACATCTTAGTTAGAAACTTGGATCGGTGTGGCGATGGCTGTGGCCGAACCAATCATAAACTGGCCTTGATTAAATGCAGAACTATGCAGGTTAAAATGGACTAACTCACACAAATGTTTGACCCTGCACTTTCTATTTTAACACCCTGCCTGGCAAGCAAAAAAGGCTAACAGACAGACATGCAATGGCTCGTAAAGCTAATGTTACCTCTAGCCCGGGTGCTGGGGAATATTTTCTCAGCCTCATAGAGGAGTTGTAGTGCCTTTTCCCTCCGACCAGACCGCAAGCACAGTTTTGCTTTCTCTATTAATCTGTCCGCTTCTTCTTTGTCCATTTTGTTTTCCATTTCGCAGATTTGAGAGGACTGTCTACTAGCTGGCTAACCCAGGCCCGATTAGCTGGCTGGTTAGCTAGCTAGCGTAGCTTGGGAAACCGCAAAATCAGTACCTTTGTATAACTATCAGCGGCTAACGCGTAGCCGTAGGTTTTCCAGATGCAAAATTGTGCAGGTGTACTGGGGTATTTGCGAAGACTTCCAGATACCGTATCTCAATAATACTATTTGGAGGGCCCCCAGTCAGCTAACATTGTTAGTAACAAGCTAGCCTTGTTTACATTTGTCTGGATATTATGAACAAACCAGGTGGACGAGCTAACTAGTTTCTATCCCAGCAAGTGATACGTTAACGTTATGCTAGCTAACAATTTCGCTGCAGCTGTATCGGGTTTCGATGACGCTGGCTTTAAAAACAGGTGCTGGCTCACTTCTGTCTAAGTGGCTAAATAACTTAACAACATTTGGAAGTGATTAAACTAACAAGATATACCGCATAAGGGAGTTACATATCTAAAATTTTAATCACAGGTTTGCGTTGCTTCAATTGAACTAGATAGACGTATCCCTGCCAACACAGGAAACGGAACTGTCGGGCCCATGTAGTATAACCGTTTAGTAGATCTCCAAATGCCGTTTGTTTGTAGGGCATGATATATCTATCTGGTTCCATCGGACTATATGTATTCAATTAGTTATTGCTATAATAGTATACTAATAATATAATTTATTACTTTATGAGGAAAATATTTGGTAGCATAATGTAGATACTTGACATTGTAGCATGCCATAACATATTTTTATTTGAATTCATTTTTTATTTTTATTTTATTGTTACATATTCGGAGCAATATTATGATATTGCCCTAACAAAGGCACAACACAGACACACACACACACACACCCACACACACACACACACACACACACACACACACACACACACAAAAGCTTACAAACTAATTTTCCCCAAAAACGTTTGGATTGAGAATGCAATCACCTTTCTTCCTGAAGGTTTTACTGAATTTGTGTGGAAGACATAATGGTGAGACACAAGTATCAGGGTCTTATCCCTTCATATTACCCTTTGCATTTTCATATGTTTCAGTAAAAGTTTAAAAACGACCTTAATTTATTGCTTGCTACCTGGCCGCTCAGCAGGAAATTGCTACTGGTTACTATTTCTGCTACATTCCAACAGTCTGCTCAGCAGAATGCAGGTAGGATCCTGTCTTTTTTGTTAACCACTGACCACTTCTCACACATATCTCTATCGCTTTTATTGTGTGAAAGTCCTTATCAATATATATATATTTTTGGATAGCTTGCTAAATGACATTGTATCAAAGTGACTAAATCTAACTTCCATGGCACATAGACTTCTTCTCCAGCTTTGCTGCTCTGTTTGAGCTTTTAGGATCTTAGCTTTTTACTTTCTTGTGTCGCAGAGCTCAATGTCTATGATGTGCTATGTAGTGCAACAAGTTGAGTGTAACGTGGATGTTTCATTAAATACATCCAGACTGTAAACTAAATAGTGAACTACAAAATAAGTGAATTTAAGAGTTTGTGTTATGCACAAACAAAGGCCATATAGTACTTGTTGGAATGAAATTATTTTTATATCACTTTAATTGACCACAAGCATTATTAAGACAGCGCTAGCTCATACATCATAAAGTAAGTTTCATACACAAACTAAGTTTGTTTTATTTACCTAAATGTTGCAAGTCAAAACAGATGTATGCTATTTACAACAGTACCCACCAACCAAAACATTGGAACAAAAGTTCAGATTGGAAGGTTGCAAGGGGATAAACTTGATGTCATATTGGCTTATGTTAATCCTCTTGCTAGCACAGGTATTGAGAAAGCACACCCATGACATTGACATTAATTATTTTTCATTTTTATTGCTCACACGTCTTGAGAGCATTTTTAAGACCTTATTATACCAACATAAAATCTATTTATTTTTTGTGTAGCTATAAATTAAACAGTACGTACTGTCCATCATGGATGTCAAGAGTAATTAAGTAGTCTTCTGCAGCATGAGTTCATGCTGTGTGCATGTACAGGCATAAATGGAATGCTCTACTGTTAGATAAGACCAGTTGCCATGAAAACCTCGTAGCCTTTTCAGAGGTTAGTCTGGTAGAATGGGGGGAAGCACATGAAATGCCCTCATGGATACACAGACACTGCAAATGTTGGGAGCACACATCTACCTTAAACCAAATCCTAGCTTAAAATTATAAAATTACATCACTAGTTTCTAGTAGAAACCTTGGAAATGTGAAGTTCTAATGTGCATGCTTCATACATGTTCCAATGCATATACCTAGACCTACATAATGTAGGCATAGGTATACACTCTTTCTCAAAGTCTATATAGCATGTCTAGTCCACTGTGTATATGCAATTGTGAGGACTGTTATTCATTCAGTCTTTATCTCAATGTAAAATAGGTTAGGTTGAATGAAAATTATTTATACATACATTCGGAGAAAACATTTAGGCCACACTATTGGTTCATGCATATTTTATTCAAGAGTAAAAAAAGTGTTTTGTCCCATAGGGCATGCTTACAATGTGTGTATCGTTTAGGAAGTCAAATGCCAAAACTTAGTTCCAGAGTTAATTACAAGAAAAAATTGTCACAAGTTAAAATCCATGAATTCCTTCTTTGAAATAAACCACATAAAGACCAAACAAGGATCAGAAAACAGTGGAAGGAAAAATAATTGAAAGCTTAATTGTAATAATAATAATAATAATTTCATCAATAATCAGAATATATCTTTTCCTTTTAAAAGTAAGTGAGACACAGGATTTATTTGTGTCCAATTTGTTTACATTTGAACAAACCATGCGATCATGCTTTGGCAGCCTGAATGTTGCTTTTCACTGAGTAATATGTTCATTCACACTATTGAACAACTTCTGTACACCAACAGAACAGAAAAAATCCCAAGGCTTCACGCCTTAAAAAGAGCATATGTGCCTGTACAGCAAAATAATAAAAAAATTAAATTAACAGTAAAAAATGAAATCATAATGAAAGATGTTGACCAATAAAAACAAAAACAAACAATGAAATGAAGCAAGAATAAAAAATAATATGTATAAAAAACCAAAACAAAGATAATTTTACAAATATAATTTGAAGAGGGAAATAATTCAAGTCTACTATATTGAAACACATCACAATTATAATTTCACATATCAATAAGGAACTTAATTGCATGCACTGATGCGTTCCATACCGTAGATGCTGTTAAAAATCATTGTCATTATTGTCCATCTTTATAATGTATCATATATAGGCTATCTGTATATATTTGTGTTTTTTAGCATTTTTAGATTTTTTTTAACTGCAACAGCAGTTTGGACATATGTGCATTCTCTCTCTTTAGTAACAGGCAGGTGAGAAACAATCAGGTAGGGGGTGGCGAAGGACCTCGAGCTCAGACTGCAGCACCTAAACATGACATACCGTGGCTTTGGTGGAAAGGCCACAGCCAAGCTCATTTAAGCATCCTGACCCCCTCCCCTGCAGGCTAATGGCATCTTACCACAAAAGAAATCAACAAACAAAAGTTCTCAGGTAAGATTTCATTGCAAGTAGTAAAATGTACATTTTATTTTCAAATGTCCTGTCTTACAAATAAAATGTTGCCATTGATTGATTAGTGTTAATTACTAAAAGTAGCAAAACCCGCAGAGTTGCGACGTTACTTCTGTATAAGGCGAGTTCATCATGAGTGAAACTCGTAATTAAAATAGTAAAATGTTTTGGTTCTGTACTATAATGTTTTATGTCAGACTAGGTTGATAGCGTTTACATTTGGGCTCAGGACTCTAAATGCCACTACTCGGTCTGTGGTTGGACTGAGAGAAGGAACAGCTTACAGTGTCCTCAGAACCTCACATTTCCTGCCATCTGCTGGCCTCTTGTCATCCCTGCCCTAAACTCTGACCTCAAGCCACAGACCAGAGAGCAGAAACTACAGCCTAACCTTCTTCCTAACTCGGTTCCCCATATAATCAAAAATAAATTAACCTTTTGATCCATTACAGGTTTTAGGACTTGATCAGTTTCTCTAATTAGATGTTTCATCATCAGCAGCAGCAAATGCAGATGGCATATTGTGTCTGAGGGTGTGTTTTTGTTGTGTCTATATTCTGAGGCCTTGTATCACGGTTTGGCGATATATTAGTATTACCACACTGAGTGGCAGTGACACGATTTTGGGGGCAAGAGAACATATCACTGGATGTTGCTGTTATCATCGGTGCCATTGGCCTCAGACATGTTCATCTTGCCCATGGATTGACCCACATGGTTCACCCCGTCTCTGCGTGGTGGCATGCGTTCGTTGATGCGATCTAAGCCCTTAGCCTCTGCGAAGCTGTTGATCTTGTGCTGGGGAGAAAAGCCACGAATAGCTAGAGACAGACAGAGTCAGGTGGAAGAAGAAAGGAAACACACAAGAAGAATTTCAGCATCAAAATTTTCCCCATAATTCAAATTTACCCTATATACCGTGATGACATAGTTGAGCTCAGTTAACGGTTAACCATTCAATATTGAGAGAAATCCCAAACCAAATCTATGTACTCTATCCTTTTTTGGATTGGTTAAAGTCAAATCACAAAGTATTAAACAAATCTAAGGAATAATACCAAACCAACCAACCAAATCACAGTCAATCTACACTTACAGTTGGAATAAACTACACAATTCTGAAAAGTTACATAGTCATCTCATTTTGAAAATAACAAAAAAATTGTATGTGTGGAGACCCATTTCAGATATGTCTTTTTTCATAAGCATTTTTTTTTTTCAGAACAATCGACTATTTCATGCCCAGCCAATCAAGGTAGGACATTATTTTTATAATATTCTTAAAATGTACATCATGAAGCGCGTTAGTTACCACTTGCATGGCATTACCATCTGTCATTTTCATTCCTGATAGCTCATGACATTTAAATTTACTAAAGAATTTGACCTTGTTAGGATGTAATATTTCTGTATGTCTGTATCAAGGTAAAATTCAGCAAATGCTGACATCCATAGAGTCATTGCCAATAACCATTGTCAAACATCACCATTAGGGACAGATTTCATGTAACACGCTTCATAAAGTAAATTTTTGCCTGCGTCTCAATTGTCAATGCATGCAATGCATATTTCAACCAGATGGGGGCAAAATATCAGCATCTTCAAAAACAAAATCTCATGCCTCTGAAAAGATAGTACCAAGACCATCATGCATCTCCAAGGAGCACACCACTTTGCAGGGCTTGAATTCCGATGCTTTGTAGATCTCTTTAATTGCTGATGTTATACCTAACACTATATTAAACATATGGTTAACATATTTAGACTAGCATTCGTTATTTACTCTATGAAACCTTATATTTATGGACATAGCTATTGTGGAAGCCGATACAATTCTATCTTGCGTTTATCTAATTTATTCTAGTCATCAAGACACCGCAAAGTAAAGTACTACCTATATTTACCCATTTACTGAACTTTACCCAAAGCCGCTGTTTGATGCAGCCTGTTAGTGTATGAGTTAAATGACGGGTTATTGTCCCTGGCAGGTAGAACCAATGCATTTCCTGCAGATAACCCAGACATCCTGTTGAGAGGGATGAGGTGGGGGACAAAATTTTACCTTCTCCATCCTCTGGTTCTGGTTCGATGGACTCAATGGCTTCAATGGTGGCTGGGGGGAGAGGAGGGGAGCGGGTTACTCCTGAAAAAGCCATGCAAATGCAAAACGCAGCCCCGGTGGAAGGCAAGTAGCATAAAACTAGCAAGAGATGCATTGGCAACACAGTCTGACTCAAAAAAAAAATCATGGACCACCATCTTTCACCAGGCCTCCAAGTGGCCAGATGGCTGGGACTAACCAGTAGAGTCTGAAGATCCACAGCACCTAAAGTTTTCATTTCCCATCAGCACTGTAGTAACTAGAATAGATTCAGCTTCGTTCATAAGTCGAACAGAGGTACCCAAATGGGTCTTCAAGCCTCTGTCTGTTTCTAGTATGAATCAGTAAAGACGTGGGGCCTGTAGTGCTCCAGAGTCAAGGGGGCTCGGGACTGAGTGAAAAACTGGGTCCAAAACAAGGATAGAAATATAAAAACACCAAGTAGAAGGAACAAAAAGAGAGACTGACAAAAATAAGGTCATGAGTCAATGCTTTAAAAGAAATTAGTTTGGAAGAAAAAGAGAGTTAAGAAGAGACAGAACTAAAAGGGGTGAAAAGGAGGAAGGGAGCGAGAGAGATAGAGAGATGGAGAGAGAGAGCGAGAGGAACAGTGCAGGCCTGCATGTGTCCTGGTCCTCACCACTCTGCAGTGTTTGTTTGCCTCCAGAGAGCACGCCGCTGGGCAGCATGCCAGTGGGTGTCAGACCCTTCAGTGTCAACACATTCTCACTCTCCTCTCTGAAAGGAAACCCAATGAGAAGCGCAGGTCAGAGGGGATCCATCCATAAGGTCAACTGTATACGTTCAGTCTTAATCAGCTTCCAACTGGGGTATTAGATCTACGTCCATGACAAAATTAGTGTACGGTTCAAAATGTTCAACACGTATATAATCTGCATGGCATTATTTACTTTCATGCCAATGAAGGACAATTGAATGGAGACTGAACTAACAGTACACTGAGGTGGGGGGTAGAGAGCAGTCTCACCTGAGGACTTGGAACATCTTAGCCATCTTCCCAATGGCACGGATCTTGTTCCTAATCACCTCCTTTCTTGCTGCAGCTGCATTGGCTACAGGACCAATCATTTGGGTTGTAATTTAAACAGCAAAAAATAATACATTAAAAATATAACAGTGATAATAGTCTAGTAGCTATGCCATTCCCCAAGTTGGACAATCAACACACGCAGTCCCCAGGGGAAGGTGTAAATACAATACCAAACATTACTACCATCAAATATCTCCTCTCCGTCATTCATGAGCTCATCATCGGAGCAGATACTCAGCACATTCACCAGCATCTCTGTAACTGGAGATAGGGGTTAAGGGTTTGGAGATTCAGATGACTTCAGTTGTACACCGGTATTGTGTTTGATATATGATGGCTGTTGTTACAGGTAAAACAATATAAAATAATGGCATAATGTAGTATTTTTTTAAGTTGTGATTAGAAAGGACTGTGGATTAATCTCAGAACTCCTTGGTATAGAAGCACTGACCGAATCAATACCTTTCTCTCCGACAAAGGGGAGGGACCAGGTGAAAACATCCATAAAGTTGGGCAGCCAGTAGGGGTGGGGAGAGCAGTTAAACTGCCGGATGTTCATGACGTTGTTTTCATACTTCAGCACTGCAGCTGTGGTGGTAGAGAGTGAATTATATTGAAGCAATATAAAGCCCACACACAACACGTTATAGTTTCCCCAAAAATATTTGAAATTTGCTTGTCAAAATACTTTTATAAAAAAACTATTGGTTTGAGAAAAGATATCCCAGGTTGTGAAATACAGAAAATATATATAAGGAAAATGTATGCAATTGTTGGAAATGGTGGTGGTTAACAAGTCCTGCATGCATATTCTACAAAGAAAAACTAAGCACTGCAGTCTAAACACATTAAAGGGGATGTTTTGGTGAGGATAACCCAATAAGCATAATATAAACCGTTAAATAAACCAAACAGGTATTATCAGGAAAGAAGGGGGAGGGGGGGTGGGGGGCAAATGACCAAATGCAACACTTTAAGTACTAAAAAATCCCATCAGGACATATAAAGCCACATGGAGACAATTAGTCATGCCGATGTCCCTCCCACGCTTCTAAACTCCCACAACGCAACCAAGCAACAAATCTCACAACCACATCAACAAACATGCCTTTCGCGATGGGCCATGGCCACACAAAGAAGTAGCAGACACTATACACATCATTAGACACCAAAATCTAACTGCATTACATAATTTCTACTACATAACTCAAAACAAATCCCTAAAAGACATACAAACTAACCTTTGTTGTTGTAAACGTCCAAGTAATTTGGTGCTGAGAAAATGGTGATGAGGGAGGGGAATCCAGTGGTCTGACTCTTTCGGTACATTCGATAGCTAAATAGTCACAATTAATCACCAAAAAAGAAAGAAATAGGTTTAAGGCTCTACTAGCAGAACAAATTCCAAATATTGACCTGATGAAAGTACTACATTTCTAATGCGGCTGTCATATAATAATTATAATAATAATAATAATAATAATAATACATACCCAGCATCTTGTGCCTCGTGTGCTCGGATAACTGATAACAAGTTATTGTTCTGCAGGAACTCACAAACAGCTGGATAACTAGATTGTTGAAAAAATAGCAGTGTTATCAGTAATTTTACACTTCTATTCACTATGAGTTTTACGTCCTTCTAAATGCATACCACAGTTAGCTACATATTTACATACATAGAATATACTAATGCCTCCACAATCCATCCAAACTACTACTACTAATAACGATAAAGACTCTGTAACCATTTGTGTCTGACCAGGGAAACCATCCCATCCCACTGCTCAAAGTTTGCCCATAACAGCCTACTGCCTCTTTTTGGACAAAGCAAAAGACACACACTCCTGTCAGCAATCATCTCCCTACACCTCTTGCATACAATTTCACTGCAGGAAATGTGTCTAGATTGTCATATTTCCACTTCCTTTATGCAAGCTGTTAATGAGGTGGCCTGCTTGACAACATTGTTTCACCGCCTCTCTTCCCCCACGAACAGATTACTCTTTCCCTTGCATCTCTCCCTCTATCACTCGCTCCAGTTTGGGCTGGAAGAGTGGGTTGTCATAGCAACAGCTCATTGCAAAACCCTTGGGGGATTGTGGGATAGATCGCAGTGCCGAGCTGATACTGGACGCTGGCAAAGCCTTCGTTTTATTCCACGCTCACCCACGGTGACCAATTCAACCACCTGTTTTGGAGTGCATGAGAAGGTCTCTCCACCTGCCTACTCCTCTAGCTCTCAGCTTAGGTTCCCTTCTTCATCCTTGCTAATGTATGCACAGCATCAAGTTAAACTACTGGTCAAAATGAGCTGATTCAGACAAAGAAGATACTATCACTGGGCGGGATTGAAAGCCTTGATCACAGTCTTACAACAGATTTTAACTATCTTTACTCATTGGGACTTCGTCATCTATCATTTATTCATCTAAATAAATGTATAAATATTTAAGGTCAGTATCAAATAGCTAAATTAACCATACGCCATTTTTTTATCCCACTACTCCATTCAGCTGGCTAAATACATTTCATATTTTGGCTAATAGGAGAAATTGATAAATGCTTTGAATACTTTTGCACTTGATAACTTTTGTGTCAGTTATGGCCTAATTGTAGCAACGACTCGAGTTTACAAATATTGATTGGCCCCAATGTGCCGCAGTCTTTTAATCCTGGTTTCTGTTGGTCAGAGTGGGGATTCTCATGTCTGTGTCATACTGGACTCCTGTTTCTATTTTAGAGCTATTTCAGAGCAAAAACCATGGTTACAGTATAACTCAAGTGTGTTGCTACTGATCATTTCCCTGCAGCTAGCATTTAACCCTTAACACGACAGTGTGTGACTGGCTTGTTAGCATGAACCGCTATGCTGTATTTGATAGCAAATAATAGACAGTCACAAAGAGTAAGTAAGTTATGACAAATACAGTTCATATTTTGTACTGATTTGTCTAGCATTAAACAAAGTATAGTGCACGAGTGGACTAACTCTTGTACGACGTCCACTTGGTATTTGACTGTGGAGCCTTATGCGACAAACATGTCATCTCCCTTCACTTCTGACCTACATCCCAGACCTCAGCAGTTCCCTCTCTCTTCCCTTTCTTACAGTTCCTGCCATCCACAAGCCCATAAAACTTTCAGTAGCATGTGAAATATTTAGGCGTTCAAAGGTTGATGCACGAAAGAAAAACAACAGAGGGCTGCTGAACCATGGGTACCTGAGGAGCCTGTTCAGCCCCTATGGGTCCAGGTCTTTCTGCCCAAATTCCTTCCCCTTTGTTGCTGAGAATGTAGGTCACATTCTCGACTGTATCCTGTGCACTGACATATGATGCCATGCATTATGTCTGACACTGTGCTCATTTTAGGATTATAGAGCTGGTGCATGTATGTGTTTCATATCTTTTTCACTGCTTGGAGTATACGTAATTGCATGCGTGTTGGTTTACAATTGCAAATCTTGCCAAAAGGACTTCAATAGACCAAGACTTGAAATGAATAGCCTCTTAAAACAACTGCTAGTATTGCAGGTATGGGGAAAAGGCTCACCTGTAGAAATAGGAGCAGCCTCTGACTGTGTTATGGCTGAAGTACTCCTGTGTCTTCTCATTCCCAAAGTCTTCCAGGGGATCAGCCCATAGCAGGTCACACATGGGCCCAAAGGCTGGAGGCTCCTTGAATCGATCCAACTACAACCGAAGCAATCATTTAAGGTTCAGACCAGGTATCGAGAGCACACCATCAAATTAACAAACACACACACACACACCATTATATATATATATATATATATATATATATATATATATATATATACAGTACAGACAATACAAGTCATAATTAAGGTTGTAGGCCTATTGATGCAGCAGCAGTGGTACAGTACCTTCTTTATGTCATCTAAGGTGTGTATTTCAGGTGAGAGTCCCCCATGGACACACAGAAACTGTTGGTTCATGAGAGCAGCCAGGGGAAGGCAGTCAAATGCATCCATGCATGAGTCATACACCTGCTCTGAGTATTTGATTTTACCTAGGCCAGAGAGAGACAGAAAGAGAAAGAGACAGAGCAGTTATATTACTTGAAATGTTTCAGTTGAAAACTTAATCTATCATACTCAATGGTCCATGCCATGGGATTCATTGCAACCCATTTCTACACAAGTGACCACAACATATGTATGTCACAAGTAAGGAACCAGGCAAAAGGGACAAAATATAGTTATGTGCTGCTTCCAAAGCTGTGACTTATCTTTAAGAAATAGCAAATAGACAAAGAAAGCAATCCTGTAATAATTTAGAACCCTTCGCTTCATATCGGAAAAGAGATTCTCAATCTACATAGAACCTTCCTGGTTAAACGCAGGTTATAAATAAATAAAAAAGGTCCTCATTATTCTGTGGGGGAGAGCCCTTTCCTCTCCTTCACTGTTCAACAGTATTGAAGGGATCCAAAGATTAATCACAAATCTTTCTTCCTTATTTCACACCTTTGCCTCTTCGTTTGTGTGTGTGTGTGTGTGTGTGTGTGTGTGTGTGTGTGTGTGTGTGTGTGTGTGTGTGTGTGTGTGTGTGTGTGTGTGTGTGTGTGTGTGTGTG
>JAVQJS010088910.1:0-31240 GCA_036024795.1 Galaxias rostratus | reverse complement strand
GAAAATTTAGAGTCACCAATTAACTTACATGTTTTTGGACTGTGGGAGGAAACCGGGGTACCTGGAGGAAACCCACGCTAACACGGGGAGAACATGCAAACTCCACACAGAAAGACCCTCAGGTGGGAATCGAACCCAGGACCTTCTTACTGTGAGGCAACAGCACTAACCACTGCGCCGCCGTGCTGCCCCCCACACACCTCTCATCTAAAATAAAATAACTAAGTAAACAAAAGAAAAAAAGAAGAAACAATCTGCGTCAACAAGCTGGTTTGCCATTTTGCCACCGCTCCTCACGTGACTTGCGGGTTTGTCGGGATTCGTTGTAAATCGCTTATCTGACATAATGGCTCTACATGCCAATGACTGGCAGTAATCTGGCCATTGGGATATTAACTGCTGGTTGGTGGGTGCATTATCCCCACTGTCACGACAGGCTGTTGTTGCTGTGCTCCCTGGGATTCCCTTCCCTGGGGGCTCGCCGCCCCAAAATGGCCCTTATGCCACCCTACTAGGACGACCACCCAATGTGGTCACTGTTTAGAGCCATATGAGCCAGTCGTATCGTGTCGTCGGGAAATTTCAGCAATGGAATTTGATGAAAGATGAAATGGTAAAGTGGTTTTAGATATGGCCAGAAAGAGCTTTGAGGAGCAACACAAACTAAGTTGTCCAGCATAAATACATAAAGAGTGAGCTACTTAAAGCTTTTTTGTAGCACATCGATTCAATTTACATTTAGACTATTTTCACTCTGGTAAAAATGAACAGAATTGGGTAATTCAAAAGACAACCGACCCCTGTATGCTTCACTTGATCAATTCGCTCACAAAACGGAACAGGACAAGGGAAATGTCCCAGAAAAGCTGTCAAAAATCTAACAGGAGGGAAGCAGCTTCTCACCCTGTCTGCCAACCACACTTGCTTGTCACAGGCAGAGCAGAGGAAATCCATACATGCACACTGTCATCTTATGCTCTGACATCGCTCTCCATTCTAAACTTTACATCAACCGAATATGGGACTGTGCTTACATTTTTAGTAATTGACAACCAATTGGACCACTATACTATCTTAACCAATTAAGAAACTAGACAGATACACAATATAATATGATATTCATTCATTATTCCAATTAAAACCTAGATAAACGATGCTCTGTTAAAATTGTTATGAGAGTATCAGAAATCATGACTTCCAGCTCTTACCTTGTCAGCTGATCGACACCAAGTGAGGGGCTTAGCTGCAACGTCCACCAGACAGGAGGCAGAAAGTCCTCATCTCCTCTGGCATCTATCTGCCTTCTCTGCTGCTCTCCCTCTTTTTATCCCTCCTCTCCTCCTCTCTTTGGTGGAGCTGCCCAACAGAGTATGGGCAAACACTGAACATTCCTTTCTATGGATGAAAGACTGAAACCACAACACTGTGGGTTTGCATAGCACTTAAAAACGTTTCTTACTTTGTAAGTTTACTTTGAAATCTTTCAACCAGGAGCTTATTAATTATCATAATAACTGTCTAGGTAATGCCCAGCAGTCGAGTGACATGGCAGAAACACAGTGTGGGCCAAATATGATCATTCATTTTATTTCGTTTTTTATTGCTTTTCTAGATACTCAAAGCACTTTACACCAACAGGTCGCATATTAATACCACAGAACGAACCCACAGACAGTCTGAGTGATACCATGGCAGCCAATGTGCGCCAGACTCGCTTACCCGACATATTACAACCCACTTGCTCACAGATAGGACAAACACACAGATCAACAGCAGTTGAATTCGCAGGGTAGTCAGGGCACTAGGAGGAAGATGCAGCTTGTTTTTTTGATGGTGGGAGGAAACTGGAGTACAAGGAGAGAACATGCAAACCCACACAGAAAACCCATTGGCTGAGGTTTGGTTTGAACCCAGGACTTTCTCGCTGTGAGGAAACTGTGCTAACTACTTAACTTCAAACCTTTCTTCTACAACAAAACATAAAGTAATTTGAGATTATGGATCTAGAGTCAAGGCCTAAAAATAAACGTCTAATTACAATTATGGTGAGAAATTCATTATAAAAAATTAATACAAAGGGTCCGGTGACCTGTCCAGGGTGTACTTCGCCTCTCGCCCTATGCCGGCTGGGGTAGGCTACAGCCCCCCGCGACCCTGCATAGGATAAGCGGTATTGCTAAGGGATGGATGGAGGGATGGACGGAATTCAAAGGGAATGTCAACCTAACTGAATATATGGTGTCTGCAAGCCATTACATATCCACATGCATTAATCAAGGACTGAAGCATTCAATCCCAAATATTGACCTCTAGTGGTAGAAAACAACAAACAGTAGCTCTTTCTAATGCTTTATTGTAAAACAGTACATTTTGATTCATTGTAAAACAACATAAGCAGAAACTCTTTCATGTTAACTGTACATACATTAAAATTTATAAAATGTAAAAAAGAAGAAAGAGTATAACTAGCTAAAATCCATTGTAGGGGGGTGGGACATGTCAGCACGATTTGAATCCTGCAAGAACATTGCAAAGTTCAACACATGACACCAAATATATCTTTGTTTATAATGTACAGCAGTAAGATTTTATGCACTTAATGGAATTTTCATAAATCTATGAGATCTTGAAAGTGATCATCATAACTGACACACATTAAATGCTTTACACTAATCACACAACATCAAGGAAATCAAACATGAAACACTCAAAAGTTTTTTAAAAACATGTATATGTTTCATGGTGTAAAAATAAAGTACTGTAACATCTAATTCTACTGAGACATGATAAGAAACAATTCTGTACATAAAGAAGGCACTTTCGGCAGCCACAATGTCATGTAAATTAAAGAAATTAAAACAATCAACTCCCATAATATCTCAGACCCATACCTTAAAAGACATACAATTGTGATTTTTTGGGGGGAGGCAATAAAATAAGAAAGACATCAATAACATGAACAAATCTTAAACTGAACTGGTCCTTAGATTTAATAATTGCTTTGATGGACCTCACGAGAGCTCTCACACCACCAGACTCTCCCGACTCACGGCTCCATTCTATAAAGAAAGAGCATGGAAAATATAATCATATCCAACACAAAACTGGGTAGCAGAAACATAGCCTAAGGTTCCAACTAGCACAGACCAGAAGAAGAAAATATGCCCCGGACGTTAAACCGCTTTGGCGTCTCCCTGCTGTTTCAACCGGGCACCACTCACCTTGCGCAGGTTGCTTTTCTTGGAGGAGGAAACGCTCTCGTCCTCGCTCAGGTACGGCGGTGGCAGAGGGGCCGGGTATTCGTCACGGTACGGGCGGCGGTCCGGGTGGCCGGAGGGCGGGGCCGCGGGGAGGGGCGGGGGTCCGCGTGGCGCCCGTCCTCGGTCCGAGCGGTCGCTCTCGCTGTCCAGGCGCTCGCGGCTCCGGGCCCTCTGCTGCTCGCCCATCTTCTTCCGCTCCATGGCCTCGCGCAGGAAGCCGTCGTCGTAGGGCTCCCGCCCCCCCCCGCCGCGGCCCCGCTCCAGGTCCATCAGGTCGTCGCGGCTGCGGCTCCGCCTGCCCCCCAGGCCGCCGTCGCCCCCCCCGCCCCGGCGCCGGTCCTCGGGGGAGTAGTCGCGGCGGCGGCGGTCATCGAATCGGTCATTCCCGCTCCGGGCGCTGCTGCTCCATTCGTCGTCCGAACTGAAGGTTCAGGAAATCATTAGTCAGACATTCCCTCACTTAGAGTGACAAATATTAAATCTACACTGTGTTCATCCTACAGCATAACCTCTATTCTCGCGTGTTCCAAAGGTTCCTATTAGAAAAATAGGAAAAACTGTTCGATGGGAGCCGGCAGCATTAAACACTAGCTGTTTAACCGCATGCACTACGCATTGAGTTTTCAGCTTTTTTACAAGACCAGAACCGTCTTAAGTAGAGTATTCTTTAGGCAGGAATCGGGAGCCTTCGCTGAATCACAATCAGGACCCAATGCACTCCAGGGTGAAACTTACATTGCCTAAAGGTAAGCTAGAGTTTCCGGAATACAAATAAGGGCGGTGCCTATCTCTAACTTATTACTGGAAACGACCATGGCGCTGAGTCATTGAAAAAGCAAATGCAAAGTCTTTCAGGAAGAGCACACCTGATCACTTCAAACCTTTCAGCTGAGGGGGAATTGAAAAAGGCTGATTTCCGGGAGAGGCACTCATAGACCTTTGACTCTGTTAACACAATTATCAAAAGGACAGCTGAATGTATGCATAGGCAACTAAATAAACGGTTATGATAACGGTTTCTAAATAGACCTGGCGTCACAGCAATAGCTCTAAATCGTCTTTATTAAATTGGAGTAATTAACTGACAAAAAATGCATTACGCATTTCAGACAGGAAGTAAATACTGTTGTGCACTAGTTATGACTACCCCACAGGGCCCTGGTGCAACGCTGAAGTGATGTGCTTTTACTGGGTCTACATGCCCTGCCTGAACGGTGGATCCCAACAGCACTAGACCCCAACGCACCCTCTCCTGCCCCGGGGGCTGTCGTCGCGGCGGCGTGGGGGGTAGTCGTCCTGGGGGTAGCGGCGCGTGATGTCGTCCAGGTTGTCCATGGAGCGGGCGCGGCCCCGGGACTCCATGTAGCCCCCCGGGGGGCCGCCTCGGCGCGGGTAGTCGTCCCGCCGCTGGCCCTGCTGGGACACGCTGCTGATGGTGCTCATGGCCTCGTCGCGGTCGTACACGGTGGCCAGCGGCGGCGCCTGGGGGCGACCCCCGCGACCTCTGGGGTCCAGGCCGTCGTGCAGCGAGCTGACCTCACTCATACAGTCCACTGAGACAGAGACGGAAAGGAGAGGGAAATATGGTGGTAAAAAATACATAAATAAAATAAACAGAGCTCCAAAAGAACCCACAAACATGTGAATAATCAATCTCAGCTCGTGGAACAACCATTTCTCTTGATGAAGAACAAAGCTTAGCCATGTGAGAGAGGAAGGAGTAGGAGGGACTCACAACGGTTGTGCTTGCCGGCAGAGTCGCCGGGCCGGGAGGGGTCCATGTTGGCCAGCTCTTTCTCCATGTAGTAGATGGCCCGTGTGGCGTTCCCCTCTGGGTCCACCTGAATACGGTAGCCACTGCGAGCTAGAAGGAAGAGGTAGAGTCAAACAATTAGGGGAGAAGGCCCGAGTGTAACTTATGTTATGTAACTTCTTCACGGATGTTGCGGCTCAGCGTCATGGACGACTAGCATTACATGATACATGATTCTTGCAATTTTTTATCTGACCAGACCGGCAAGGGGGGCCTACTCACTGGGGTCCACTCCGTTGTCATGGTCATGCAGCAAAGGCACCTGAGAGCCCTGTCCCACTACGGAAAAACCACAGGGGACATGTTAGTTGAATGTTGATAATAAATAACTGACTGGAAAACAGGGGGAACAGAGGCAGGGGGGGTTGAGAGGTTTAAAAAATGGGACTTCAATTCCAACATGGACGGTGCGAGACCCTGCTGACAGACTCTATTTCGCCGCATGTCTTGACTCACAGTTGAAAAGGTGGCCTCACCTGAGCTGGCGCCGTCGTAGCCGTACCCGTTGGGGTACTGGGGGCCACCGTAGGCCTGGGGGAGGGGCAGCATGGGCACGGGGGGCTGATTAAGGCCCGCCCCATAGGCCGGCTGGGCGTACATACTGGGAGCATAGAGGGTGGGGGCGTACTGACTAGGGATACCCGACTTCACCGCCTTGCCCGCTTCGTACACTGCAACAAAAAGAAAGAGGTCATTTTAGAACTTTGCATTACGATACATTTTATACAGATAATCCTGTGTAGAGGCCAAAATCTTAACCAATGAAAAATATCCTCATACTAATAGTATTAGTCTGACCATGAAATTGCATAGCCCGGTTCAAATTTCAACGTTGGCTCCACAGAGTGGCCAGTACGTTGCACACACCCTGCTGGAATGCCAGTGTGTGTTCTACGGAGTGGGGAGGGTTGTTTGACTTACGTGCTCGGGGGCAGCAGCAGCGCTCGGGACAGCAGGGGCAGCTGACGTAGCAGCAGCAGGTGTGTGGGCAGCACTGGCACCAGCAGATGCCGATCAGCATCAACAGCAGGAGGAATCCAAACACCACCAGCACCACCAGCAGCCAGTCTGACACACAGAGAGGGACACCACTAATAAGCACAATCACGTATTCACCATGTATTATGTAGTACAACACGACAATAAGCACAATTCCACCAACAATATGATCAATCCCTAAATCCGGATAATTACGTCAAGACTCATAATATTTCCACGTGCCCAACATTTATAAACCGAAACCACGTTTTGAGATGGCTAAGCTGTCAGAGGGCCTTGTGTGGCAGTTAAAGATTAACTAGCACTGATAGCTTTGTGTTTTTAGTGTGCTGCCTCTGGGACCATTGGGTTGTCCTTAGCAAAAGGTCCAGCACCAGGGTATGGTGTCCATATTGATGGACGTACACCTTGTATTCCTGATGAATACAGCAGTAAGCAAAACAATTATGCATACAGCAACATGTGCATTGCTGAGTTTGGAAGAACTGGCCTAACAGGTTGGTGACTTCCCCCACAATGACTTGAGCCAGTTAGTCGGACAATCCACGAGCAGAGAAACCGCGCACGGCAGAGGCTTACAGGGACACGTCCACATCGACCTTGACTGAAACAAAAGGGCTGTCGGCTGATTGCAGCAAAAGGCGTTTGTCTTTGTGCAGCTACAAAGCCGATAAGGAGCATGTGGTGAAAGGCCTGTTGTTGCAACAATGTAACCACTGAAGCCGTTATAAACTATACACATTTGTGCTGGGAGCCTTGTGTGTCAAATGCAGGAAAAGAGTTTGGAAGAGAGAAGATAATGTGGGTCAGAGAGAATGACCACTTTCAGGACTTTCTAAAACTGCTTGGGGTCTGTCTGCTTTGAGGAACATCATAAGCCATATTGGCATAACAACGAGCGTATTTATCAAGAAGCCTAGTTCTGACTTTGACCAGTTTAAACTGTTTTATTTTTGAGGAAACTTGCAATGCAATGTAGTTGCTAATGTTTTAGCGCGAGAACACTGCCAACCATTTCGGTTTGATAATGCTAAAAGAAGTGCTAATAGTCTAGGGCTGGCATTTATTAAATGGCTTATACCTTCCATAACCAGTAAGTCAATGCCAGGCAGGAGGTCAGTAGTATTTGACTTTCTCTCTGTGAAAGAAAGATAAAGCCAAAGTTACTTAAAGAGGCCCCTCCTACGTAGAAAATAGCTATGTTTTCCAGTTGACTTACAGTTAACGATCGAAAGCACCTACTTCAAACTTGGTTATGAATAGCATGTCATAGCTTTGAATTTCTTAGTGTGGTCTTGTGTTTCCATTAGTCAGAATTTACCGGACTTTGAGTGTGAAACTCTGTTGAAGTCTGACAAATTTAAATCATTCTGGTCATGTCACATAAAGGCACATATAGAATTGTATTAAAAATGGGCCCAAAACACCTATCCTGATATTTAAAGAGGATTCTTTCGTCTTGGCAAGAAGGTCACAACGCGCAGTACATGTTGTAGAAAAATGCTTGAGACCTTTGATTACAAGTTGGCACCTTCGCTGCTGAGAACCAGTGTAAAAGGTAGTCTAAAATTACATGCTCATTTTTTTTGTTTGTTTTCAAAGAGGATAAATTCGATTTCATTTTAAAGGTCTACCGCGTACGGAAATTAGGCGGGAGCACACCTGAATAGAATTGTTATGAGTCAGAAAGCCAGCAAGTCTTTTTTGTTTTCTTTTTACAAATTGTTTTGATTCCATTCCATTCCATTTATTTGCTGTAAGAAAATGTAGGCCAAAAGTTGAAGGAAATTATTTGTAATTTTAACAGATAATATTTGATTGGAATTTTTCCCATTTGTCTAGGACACTGGAATCTTTCCAGACACATTTACCAGCACAAAATAGAAAACCTGGCGGGGCTTCACAATAAAAATGCCTGCGTCACAAGTCAGTAATTCTTCAAGCATTCCTTTAAACTTATTTTTGGCGTCAATATTATTTCTGTTCTGTTCTAATTGGTTTCATGACTCTACAACTGTTTCACAACAAAGAACAGTTGTGAAACAAAGACCACAGAGGTTGAATCAGAAAGGATGAGTGTTGGATGAATTAACTACACACAACAATACGCAGCTCACTCCATTGTCCAGAAAACACACAAACTACCTTTTGAACAGCAGAAAGGATGAGCTGTTACCTCCCTAACATCATAAAAAAGTAGCAATTGGACAACTTTTGCTTTTGTTTTAAGAGGGGTGCACTCCACAGATGACTGAACACCCAATGCGGAATGCTTGCATTCATTGCAACTTGTATGGGGAAACTAAACAGGCCATCAAATCTAACTGATACTGAAAATCAAGCCACAGAGTGTGGATTTCAAATTAGTTTGTGCATTGACAATCCATGCTCCCTGATAAGGAGACAGTATTTAGGTGGGTTTCCATCAGTGAGTGGTCACGTTTCATTAGAATAATCACACATGGATTGTGGCTCAGCCAGATTTACACAAATTGCTTGTGTAGAATTTTTTGCTGAAAACAAGCAAAATATTAATGTTTGGATTTTCACTATGAATTTAAAAGAAAGGAACTTAAATTTGACAAAGAAAGAAAGACAAATACTTAGCATAACAATAATTGATTTGACCTAATACATTTATATTAAGAGGTAAGCATATTATATTGATTTGATGTGATTAAGACCCTTTAAAGCAAAAAAGATTTATCCAGGAAAATGTATAAGTTAGATTTTAAAAAAAGTGTTTTAAATTGGTATAATAAGTTGAATTGGCTAAATCTCTGGTGTGTTTGTGTGTGTGTGTATGTGTAAGTATAATTACTGTTCGAAAGTGCTTAGTGGCGATTGGTTGCTCACCCAGAACTATGAGCTCAGTGAAGTCCTCACTGTTACCCGTCAGGTCCTGAGAGGAAACGACTGAGCAGACATACACCCCGCTGTCTCCCCATGCTGTTTGGGCAATGTTAAGGTCCGCATCTGGTAAACAACATGGTATGTGTTAGGGGGAGCGCTGGGCATCGCACACACTAAAGTTTGGTCACAATTTCCATAAAAAATGTTCCAGTGTCCAAACCTTTGTCTGGCACTGTGCATGACCCACAAACTCCACAGACAGATTACAATCCCACAACAAGCAGTCACAAAACTGTATTAATATACACTGTGATCTAGCCAGCCCTTTGAGATAACCTCCTCAATTCAATAGATTGGTGTTGTGAATCCTCACCCACCATTCATGATGCTGATCTTTCGCCCCTGATAATCTGAGCCCAGGGTGACAGCGTTGCCTTGCTTGGAGGCTACAATGCGCACAGTCCGCTGGTTGTCGGCACAATCTATGTTGGCGTTGAAGTTGGGGATGCCATTGGACAGGATGTTGTCTGCACTGCTAGGATTGAGAGCTGCCTGTATGGGGTCCCTGCAGTAGGATTTGTATTTCCAGGTGACCACCGGGGGTTGCACGGCGGAGGTCTGGAAGTTGCAGATGAGAGTGACCGGCTGGAAGAGGATGACCACATACCTCTTGGTGGGGCACTGCACCGAGACAGCCATGATGGAGCCTGGAAAGAATGCACAATTGTGGGGATCAGGAGGTAAATTCTACTTAATTCAGTCAAGAGTATCACAATGCTAGTTTCAGATTCTTGTAAACAATGATTTGTTTCTTCACTCCAGATATGCAGTTAGATGGCACACATTAATTGCATCAACCCAGCTAAAAAGTGAATTAATCTACTAATCTACTAATTAATCTACCTAATTAATCTATCCTGGCATAGAATTCTCTCTAACGAACAAACTGATATAAACTCTTTATACAAACATTTATTTCCCACAATTATTCAGTTGCGTCAATCACAACTGCAATGATTGCTACAAAGAAACTTAATTATGTATTTGTTTAAAATGTCAGTTTGAATATTTCTTATTATATGATACAATTGCACCACAAGGGAATGCTTGAGGTGGTCAACTTGGCAGCTCAACCAGCTGACCTTTTGCATCATAACAATTGGTTTCACCGAGAGTGGGTGAGGATGAGTCACATACTGCTATACTCCTTCACTTGGTGCAATAGGCTTGTTAAGCTATACTGCAAGCAGAAGATTGTTGGGGCTGTTGGATGTGTCAAAGAACCAAAACGCAAAAAAATATTAGAGAGATCTACTCAATGTACCAGACTGTGTTCCATGACCTAGACTATTTATATACCCGGTACAGACCACAAATACAAACGTTCAAATAAATAAAATGGTTAAATCAAAACCAAAGAACTATACAAGAGCTCCTCGGCATTAGGGGGACATGTTGAAACTGAGGGCAACGCACTAAAAAATGCACACCTTAACCATCAGCGAGGGGGAAAAGGTAGTAAACCAGGCAAATATGTTGTTCAAAATAATTGATAAATGTGCCTAACAAACTAGCTGTGTACATGCTGGAGCATATAATATCCTTAAATGTAAGTATTAAGTTTTGAATATGTATGAACACAATTATGTATGTTGTGTTGTTTTTTGACGGCGGTTTAGGCCAGAAATAGGCTCGCAGGCCCACCCTACAAAAAATGAACGCTTTTTTAAGCCTACCTGTTGCCATTAAGACGGACAAAACGAAGATCCAGAATGTTTTCATCTTTCCTTTGTCGTGGTTTAACAGTAGTATGTTATTTTATACAATACAAGGTCCAAGTTAGTGGTGATAAATGTGCTTGGCTAAGCTATGCATTAATTGTTTCACCCAGTTCACCAGGTAACTCCATTTTGTCTCGCGGTGAAGCAAAGTAAAAGCAGGAAAACGCTCAATGCGAATTGCGAAAGTCCCGACAGGTGAGATCTCGGTCACACAACAAAGTGATCGAGATGTGACTCAGAGGGGTGTTTAGTCTTGTTGATCTTAATTTCAATACTTCTGGAATGCAAAAACTTTAACAAAAACGATTTTCCACGTCTGAGAATAAATTTGTGTCGGGTTTTACAATTCAAAATTATACTATTAGGTTAACTTTAGGTTCCAACGGCATAGTTTAATGTGACAAGGACCCACCCATTTTGCCTTTGAACTGTGGCAAAACTGGTTGGTATAGTCCAGGCCGAAAGTCCCTATTAGACGTATGTGACTCACAAAGTCCTCAAATATTCTTTAACAAGTGTGCTTTACAGACTGAAATATTAAATGTAGATTTTGTGTGTGAAGCATTAAAGCAGATATTTTTTTTATTATTCAGAAAACATGTTTTTATTGATTTCATAATTCAATCAGTAAACACAGTTCAAACCATGCCCCTATCAAAAACAGCAAGCTTGTTTCCCAGGTGCCTTTGAAATATAGTTACATCCCTTCTCAAAAATCCAAACTCACACAGCCAATCTGATGTTAACAACTACAGGCTATCCCCCTATTCCTCCAAAACACTTAAATGGGCTGTACTTGCCTTACTTTATTCCTGTCTCAAGACGAGCACTAGATCCACGCCTGTTAGGATCCAAAGCCGACCACTCAACAGAGATGGAGCTCCTCACAGTTTTGGAAGCACTCCACATGGTGAGAGCAGACTCCCTCTTTTCTGTGCAAATTTTCCAAGACGTCTCTGCTGATTTTAACACGGTTAACCCAGGCGGCACAATGTATATCATCCCTGGCTGATATCTCAGGGGATGTTGGCAAACAAACTGAAGCTCAACCCTGAAAAAACAACCCTTCCTCATCCCTGGGAAGTTAAATCTGTTATAAGACCTAACCATCATTGTTGATAACACTGTGGTCTCCCCCACTAGTGCAGCAAATAACCTAGGGGTCACCCTGAGCGACCAGCTGTCGTTCTCAGATACCATATCAGCAGTTATAGACTCCTGCAGTTTTTGTCTTTATATCATGTCATATCATGACCGTTCCACGCAAAAGCAGGCCATAGTCCAGGCCCTGCATCATCTCGCATCTTAACTACTGCAACTCCAATACGGCAGGATATACTGTGAGATCCATCAAATCCCTTCAGTTCATCCCAAACCCCGCAGCACGAATGGCCTTCAACCTACCCTAGTTCACTCACCACTCCTCGACCACAGCGTCTTTGAGTGTTTTGAAAATATATAAATATGATGTATTATTATTATTATTTTTATTATTACTCCTCTGCTCCACCCATTGCACACTGGCTACGACTGGTCCCAACTTCTCCGTCCCGATCCGCCAGTAGTGAAACCACCTCTCCACTAACATTAGGACCACGTCTCTGCCCATCTTCCTTCATGACCTGACGGTACACTCCAACTCTTCGCCTAAATGAAGAATGTAGCAGTTGCATCCTCCGTGCGTTACTTCTATGTTTTATTTTTATTTTTCGCCTCAACTGAGGCTCTTGAATTTCTCTTAGTCGGCGATTAGGTGAGTGATGCACTTGTTTTGTATCCTTAAGTTTAATATGGCAATGGTATTACTCTTATCAAGGCAATAGGATTAGGGATACGCCTATATTTTTTATCTTCTTATGTTGAAAGCACTATTTGTTAGTCGCTTTGGGTAAAAGCGTTTGCTAAATTCTTATAATCTAATGTATATTTTTCAGTATGATTTAAAAAAGACTGTATGGTTTCACGTTCCCTATAAATTGGTTTTTGTTTAGAATCAAATGCTAGAATATTCTTCAAATATGTTAATGATGCCATAGTCAAACCATTATGTCACTGATAGTTACCTCAATGCTCCTCACTGTGCAACACAATAACACTGTCACTTCATGTAAATTCTGCTCATTTATAAATGTCCTTATCTGTACTGGTATAAACTGCCTCTATTGCTCTCACACTTCTTTTAGAAATCATTGTTGTTCTATATTTTGTACTTTTTTATTTTATTTTAAATTTTGTATTTTAACTTGTATTTTATTCTGCAGAGTTGGTTGGGCGACTCTCATCCAACACATTTCATTGCATGTTGGCCCTGTGTTAATTGCATATGACAAACCAACTTGAAATTTGAACTTGAACAACGTAGAGTTCAATCAGAGCCAGTTTAAAAAAATACTTATTCCTCAAGTTCAATTTACAATAAACGGTGTACTTTTAGACCTAACAGTGCAGTGCAAAGAAGAGATAGATGATGCATATGAAAGAAAGGAACTGCCACACAGAGTTAGCTGCTGGGGAAGAAAAGAAAGGCTGGATAACAAAAGTGTGTCTTTTGAAAGTTGAATGCTGTGGATTTATGGCAATCTTTACGACCACCACCACCCTACCTAGGGAAATGGTGATTAGCAGCAAAGAATCGAACCGGAACATCAAAGCTGTGGCTAAAAAAGGAGGACCCCAAATGACCCAAACTTCATAAATGCTCTATTGCAGGCCCCATGCTGTTTTAACTGTATACTACTAATTTTTATTTATTTTATTTTATTTATTTCTTTTCATTTTTATTTTTAATATGAGAATTGTTTTGTTATTTTTATATATATATTGCTGTACGGCGACCTTGAGTGCCTTGAAAGGCGCCTTATAAATGTAATGTATTATTATTATTATTATTATTAATCTCAGGACCAAGGTATAAAGGTTGGTGGGGTATAAAGGGGTGGTTTGTTGTTGCTCGCTGATGAGCTTTTTTGAGGCGTAGTGGGCTCAAAATAACTTAAAATACGGAGAAGAATGTATCCCCATGCTGTCAACCTAAATGAATAACAAAAATAAAAAAATTAAAGCCTTTATCTTGGATGATGCCATGATGGACATTATAGCGTAACATCCTGTGTACTTTGAAATTGCCAACATTACCCAATAGATGCCACTTCAGTAATGTCTATTGGATCTTATGTTTCCCATTGTCATTCATCTCAGCACCATGTTCTCACCCTTACAAACACCCAGTTTAAGAGCAACAGTAATACTTTATTACTTTACATTTGAAACTTTCTTGATAGATGAGCTTTCTATTAGATGTTCTGTCTTATCTCTCCTGGGAGATTGAGTCCTCCATTTTCTGTTCTCATTTTGCCATTTTTGGAATCCAGTAATTTAAAATTTGAAAAGTAGATTTGTCGAATAACACTCTGGTTTTAATCTCTCCAGTGTGACCTCAATAGTTAATTAGGCCAAATGACTACCAGATGTTTAAGTGCCCTTTAATTACTGAAATATGATGTCCCCGGTGCTTGCTCCTGGAAGAGCAGGTTTGAAGCTGTCTGTGACATCCTTGCACGGGCTTGCAGATTCCCTTTGGGCAATAGAAGACTGCTGTTGTCACAGGGTTGCAATGTCTGATTTTTGACAACTCTGTTATAGATGTGAGACTTGCACTAGCTTACCTTTAGCAACACAAATTAGATTGTCAAAACAATACAATTATACAATAATACTATACCGGTTCTGCCACAACGATGCCAAATGTAGTTGATCTGCGGGTTTCAACAGCCTGTAGATTCCCAAGAATAAGGTGTGTCTTTATACCCCCAAGGTAGTTCATTTCAATTCATTTCAGAGAGGCATATGTTCTTTATCTTCAAGACTTGAAAGAGCAGCCACTACAGAGCAAGTGCGGTAAGCAGATTTTTACATTTTAGGGTGTAATGTAATATAAAGGTGTCATTAACTTGAAATACATATCTAAACGAAGACTACTACAATTGTTGATAAAATTCTTGATATCAATACAATTGACCATCATACTGTTGACGTTAAACAACATTTCTTTCTTCTAGTAAAACTGAACGGAAAAGTTTGATTTTTCATGCTGGATAAAAACCCATTGATAATAAAACACAGTAGTCTTGCCTAGAACCTCAAACGTTTGTGGGGGGGAAAACAAAAAGAAAAAAAAAGAAAATAGGAATAAGTTTAATTTGAAATTCTAAGGCTTGACGGGACAATTGACAATGTTAACTTTGTTTCTATGGTCAATTTACTGTAACACTAAAACTCAGACATTAGACATATTGGAGAGATCAAGCCTGCTTGAGAAGTTATCTAAGACTACATAGAGTATCCCCAGGAATTTCCAGGTGTGTCTCTATAACCAATGCCAAAGTATGCTTGGTCCATGTGGCATTTTAGTTGTGACATGCACTTTCCGGGTCGTAGAGATACTTTCATCTTTAAGGAAATTAATGTTTCCTTAATAACTATTACACTGTTTAGTCAGAGTGTGTTCACTTCAACAAATCTCATAACTTAAAAAAAGAGGTATCTACGAAAAACAAATATTACAAGCTACTACTATTTGTTGTTTTTAGACCATAAACTGCAGACCTTTTTTCGATTGATGTTTCACTGTAATTACCTCATGATCAATAAAGCATGTGTAGAATTTGGACAGAGGTAGATTGTTACAATGTATCTAGGTATTAAACACCCTACAGAATGTCAATTATTTTAATAATATATTTGATGTGCCAACATTTTGCTACAATGGCACATTACTTGTGTTTTTCATGCCAATTAACCTAACCTCCAAATCCTCTAGATGGCGTATTCCACTAGCACAATTGCAAAAGGCTGTTTTGGGAAGGTGTACAAAGAAAAGTACAATGACACGTGGGCTGCTGTAAAGAGAGTTCCACAAAACCTTATTTGCAGGAGAGACCTGGAGAGAGAGTGTGACGTTTACAAGTAAGTGTCCTTCTGAAAATATGAGCATGCTGCATTGATACATGGAAAATGCAATTTTGTCACACCTTGATACCTAACCTACAGTTGTTAATTCAGCGTCCTGAAATTCACACTCCATCTTCTTCTCTTTCTCCCCGTCTTCCGCTCCACTTCTCTCTTACACACACTCTCTCGCCAAACTTAAAAAATGCAGTAAGGCATGTCATCCTAACATAGTCAAGCTTCTTGGAAATATAACTCATACGGATGGGAAATGGGTCATTCCTCTGGAGTTCATCTTTGGGGAGGATTTAGAGACAACCATCTTTCAATGCCAGAAGTCAAAGATACAGGTAATGGCTTGTTTATCACAGACAAATAACATGTTATTTTAGAAACATCTTTTTGAACAACAGTGGAAATGGCTATTGACATTGATGAAGTATGACCTTCCTTTCTGTGTATATTTTTGCAGTTGACCCCATCTAACAAGGCCACCATCATTTTAGGCATGTGTGACGGATTGCTTTTCCTCCACGGCAAAGACATTGTTCACCAGGACCTTAAGCCTGAGAACATCATGGTGGGTTGAGTGTAGTCAGTTGTCTTGACTTAAATTTGACTAGTTAGTCCTAATTCTCAGTCTAATAATTTGCTCATATTCTCAACAACCGAATTGCTCTCATCAAAATAGAAAGAAAACAAAAAGAAAGCAAAAAAAGACTCGGATATATGGATTAAGCAAATCTCTGCTAAACTAACAGGCCTTTAACCCTGTTTCTTTCAGGTTGAGTATGGTTCAAACAGAGCAGTGATCATTGACTTGGGTCTGGCCAAGTTCTTCCGTAACGGTCTGAGCTCTGCCATCGACAGGGGCAACGAAGCTTACTCTGCCCCTGAGGTCTTACACAGGGTCCACCAACGCGACCAACGATCGGATGTATGGGCCTTGGGTAAAATCATTGCAGAACTGTGTGTCAGAGTTCGACTTTACACTCCCTCTGTCTGTCCCGCCAAGATCCGGGAGACCCTGGACGGTCAGCCATATTGCCAGCCTGTCAGCAGGATGGTGGAGAGTGACCCCTCTATGAGGGCAACAATGGCCGGGGTTATCAGTGACATCAGAAGGGCGGGTGGAGGAGGTTTCTCTTCCGGCGCACCTACAATGGGGCATCTCCAGACACCCTCGGCCTACCCTTATCAATCTAGAAGGATTCCCTCGCCTTCTGAGAGGGACCGTCCTCCTGGTCCAAGACCAATGCCACCAGCCATGGCACAGAAAGCCCAAATTAGGTTATCATCCCCAACCTCTAGGTTGGAGGGCCCACCATCTCCAATACCAGACACAAAGTTACAGCGACCTCAAGTACCAGTGCCCTCAGCCCAGGCCCCAAAAGCCTTAGTGAGACTACCACCACCAACCTCTAGATGGGAAGGTTCACCATGTTTAAAACCGGAGCCAAAAGATCCACGACCTCAAGCACCAGTGCCCGCAGCCTTTTACCTGAAAGCCCAAGAGAGGCTATCACCACCGACCTCTAGATGGGAAGGTTCTCCATGTTTAAAACTGGAGCCAAAAAATCCACGACCTCAAGCACCAGTGCCCGCAGCCTTTGCCCTGAAAGCCCAAGAGAGGCTATCACCACCGACCTCTAGATGGGAGGGCTCGCCATGTCCAATCCCAGAGACACATTTACTGCATCATCTAGTACCAGTGCAGCACCCACATTCCCCATGGACTAAGGAGGTTAAAAACCAGTTTCCACAGATAAAAGGAACCACTGAGCTCAGCCATGATATTTTGAAGATGAAGCTTTACCAGGAGGCTACAAAAGATCTTCCTCGTGGTCTGCCAATAACAGGCAAGGTTCAAATTCAAAGCTACGAGGAAAAGGATGGAGAGATTGGCAGCTGGGAGCAGAAAGAGGTGGTGACTAAGGGTGGTCGAATTGTTAAGTATGATGATGTCCGGTTTATCAACAAATAATTGGGGAGGATTATCTTATGTACCCTAGGATGTTACCAGCTGTACGGTTTTAGAGCTCAAAACTGTTCTGATTACAAAGCCACAATAATCGAAATGTATGGAAAACAGAAAGAATCTGGGTAAGTTAGATACAATGATACAAATCACTTTTTATGCGTTTTTCGCTAATTCCTTCATGTATTAATATATTTACAAATGAATAAATACAATTAAATATATACATTTTATAAACATTTAATTATGTACAGTATAAGATAACGATGTGTCATTGTGCATGTTTGTCAGTATGATAACTGTCATATAAAAATTTATTTTAAATCTCAGATTTGTAAATTAAAATGTAATTACAACAGAATAACAGAGGGTCCCATCTGGTGACTTTTTAAACATTTGAACACAAAGCAATTTTCTTTTTGAACAATTCTGTATGAAAATCCTTTGCAAAAAATAACCAGGGAGTTACAAATCATAACATGTCTGGCCAAACAAATCAGCTAACCCCCAAAACAATTGCTATTTGCAATAAAGAAATTTCAAAAATCCTTTAGTACTTTAAAGAGTCTAAGATGAACAAGTTTGGATATATTGGAAGGGTGGTATGTGGTAGGTCTGGTGCCTGGCTCATACCAGTACATTGTTTTTATATTCTTTCCCTATTGTAATATTTTTTTCATGTTTTTTATATTTATTTGAATCTGTCATAAGCTTTTCTCATATTATTATCTTAACAGTTAATGTTGGTATGTCTATTGCATGTGTAGTCAATGGATATCTGATGTTTGGAACCAAAGTAGCTTTTTGAGTCTGTTTAGAACAGTACTGTAGGGCGTACATCATTCTGTACATAATGGCCTGTAGAACTTTCAGGTTCTTTAATTCAGTTGAACTTCTCTTAGTGGAATGGCTTATTTCAATTCCTGTCAAAGCCATAAGTTTGCCTTTAATCATTCTTTGAGTACATAGTGAAATTTGATCTACTGTGGTCTACATAAAAATGTCTGAATAAAAGAAAGAAATTGATGCAAATAGGTAGTGATTTTTGAGGAGCATTTCCTGATAAGCATGCTTCCCTGCATACAAGTAACTCCTTTACATTTCTAATTGCCAATTTATAAGTGAATGGAAGTGCAGATGAATCAGAACTAGCAATCTCCAAATAGTTTTTAAATCAATTTGCAGATAAGAACAAATTAGTAAATACAACAATCATCCCATTACGTTTCCAATAATCCAGTTTAGCAGTACAGACTAATATCGTAGTAGGAATAGGGTCCAAAGAAATTAAACTGATGCTTAAAGCAGCTGATACCTCTAGTCAGACCACAATCATTCTGTTGATCGTGATTTATCAAAGGGCTGACCAAAGCCTACATTCCCTTTTAATCAACACAAAAGAAGAAGTCACTTGTCTGCGTAAGAATTTAATTTATTTATCCTTTTAAGGCCACTCTGGACTGTGCACAATTCATCGAGAATAAAAAAAACAAAAAACTAAAGTAACAATTTATTTCAACACTATGCTGTTACCGCATATGCGGAGCTCTTTCTATTGGCGCCGGTTATTCTAAACAGCGTATCCAAATTATAATATACAATTATAATGGAGTGAGGAGCACAATCACAGCGTTGCAATCCAACAAACTATATTTTGAAATAACATTTCAGCATACCAGAAATTTAGGACATAAGTTCAAAGGCATACAGAGTAATTAACATTTGACAGATTCACACCCTTGAAAACATAATACTAGCATGCTACATTGAACATACATATGGAGTTGACTTTATCGTGCTTCATACGCTCCTATCATGTTACAAAAGCTATATCATGCAGATTTATTGAGTCTAAGAGGTAAAAGCATTTGAAAACATTGCATTTCTAGTGATCCGGTCAATGTTTTGAGTGTTTGGAATCTGAGAAACTCAAACCAACGTATTTGAAATTCATGATAAACTGAAATTGTCAAACACACGATTGATATGTTTTACACTTCACTTAAGTTATTAGGTTTAGACTCCTAGCTGAATCCGACATATGAATGCAAATGAAAAAACAATTTACATCTTGAAGAACAAACAACTCAATCAAAAGTCTGTCTACCACACTACCTATATCCTTCAACACACAAGCAGTCCACCTGTTCTCTTTAAACCATCTACAGTTTCAAACCTTAACCTGTGCCTCGACAGGAACATCAGGCTGTTCACTTCCCATGAGTGGTGGGGACTATTGTGTAAAACAATCCTAAGTCAGGGGCTCCAGAAGAAGTGCAAGAGAAAAAGGAAGACGGGGACAGGACATGCAGCAAATGGGCACTTCTTCAAACCACAATGTGGTCAAAATTCCAGTATCTGAACCGAGTTAAGGAACTCGCCCACTGTTAACACCCATGATCTGTACCAACCCAACAGGGTGCAGTAGAAAGGAATCGAGTATTAGAAGTTGGCAGCAAGAACCGTTTCACATGTTTAGACCCGTATCAGAAGGGCAGAAAATACACAAACTAACTGCAAACAGTTGCATGATGTACTAAATAATGCAATACATGATTAAATGAGGCAAAGTATGCACTCACAACAAACATATGTACTCAAGCACGCACACACACGACAAACTTCATCTTCACTTGAACCGCAAACTTATCTAAACACATCAATCTCACCTGAATCCACTTAAAAATAAAGGCAAAAAAAAAAAAAAAGTGTTATAGATCTTGTTCAAAAAGGCTGCTTTCATTTAATTGAATAAAAACGAATAGGTTGAAACTGCATATGACGTTCTACATTTTCAAGGGTACAGATAGAAAATATATGAATACTCTTGACTAAGACTACAACACAGGCACCCAAACTGTCAGATAGTAAGAACAGAGGGTCACAACTTCACGATGCAGTCCAAATATCAAAAAAAAAAAAAAAAAATTGAAATGCGATCATAGTGGCAATAACAAAACCTAAACTAGTGATATTCAGTTGCTCCGGAGCCAAAAACAACCCAAACCTATCTGTGTTCTCCTATCACACCACAAGAGGGAACATAATAATCCCCTTCAAACAGACATTTTACACAGAAAATAGGTGTGAAGACTAAACAAAGTGGAAATGCTAAGGCATAACAAGGTTTCAACGGCGATGGCGCGCTGTTGGTATATAAACTCATAGAGTCTGTCAATTGATATTCTCCTCTCTCAAGTCAGTCCCTTGAAGTTTAGGTAACAACATACTGTAATCAGAGATGAGTTTCGATGACGCAGATTCTAAAGCACTGGATCAGAACCTCCTCTATGTGCTGTAGGCAAGAGATGGTGTCCATCTGGTCTAGTCGGCTAATACTACCTCATGAGGATCTTTGACTAAGAGAGGAAACAAGAGGAAAAAGGCATATATGGTGTAGGAACTCTTAGATGACCAATGAGAAGAATTCACTTCCATGGTACGTTGATATTGAATCGATATGACTGTCTGCTGTAATATGTCCAGGCGAAAAAGACAAGTGTTTTGCTGTCATCCTTGACGGTGCAGTGTGCACCAGACATTAGCTCTTAGGGGGGTTCTGCTTGGGTTTGACAAGGAGGCTTGACGGGGCCAGAGGACTGACCGCTGCCTTGGTCAGGCTTTTTTTGAGAACTTTGTCGGCGCTGTTGGGCGCTGGTGGTGGAGGAGTAGCATGCAGGCCGGCTTCCGTGCCGATGTTAACCGTGATGTTGGTGTAGAGGGGTAAATACTCCCGAGACAGCACCTCGTACTCCACTGTGTTCATGCCATCCTGCTTCCATGTCTGCCGTGTCTTGGCCAACATGTTAAACCTGGAACAGAGACGACAGTGGATTTGGTTGTCTGGCAGGGGGAAGCAACCTAGCTAGCTTCTGATGCTAAGCACCCATGTGAAGCTTTGTCTTGTTTAGTTTTTTACGTTTTATTCGTGCAAGTCGTCGATCTGTAAGACCAGTAAAGTAGTCGTGTCACTAACACACGTCAAGCTACTGCACCTCCGAGGGTTTATGTCATTCCCCTTGTCCAGCTTGTGTTTGATCATCTTGTAGCGGCCCACTTTCACCGATGGACGGCTGATATACATCCCTCCAAGAGAGACCCTGAAGACAAAGAAATAAGACAATCCAGACGGCAAGTAAGTTAGAAAATCAAATTGGTCAAACCCAATGCAGCCCTAGTATGCAAGAAATGTACAGTTCAAAACAACATTTTAACTTTTGTTAATCAAGAGCAATGACACTTCCACAAATACAACCCGTCAATGCATAGTAAAACGGAACGGTTTTGGGTGGATGCGACGTCAAGTGGCATGGTATAGTGGATCTTGTCAACAGATATTGTGCTAATTGCTTGTTGTTTCTTCCACTCACCGGACTCCAATGTCGTCGTCTTCCCCTCCCCAGCCCCAATAGTTGTTGGGGAAACCGTTCATCTTCAGGTAGTGAAGTGGTGACAAGGCCGACACACCTCCAAAATACATCTTATATGGGAGCCTAGATGAAGGCAACAACTATTCAATCATTTCGGAAAGAGTAAAGCCGATGGGGAGAATACAAATGCTAAGTAACTGCCATTTCTCAATCCCTCCAGTTAGGTGAGAAAAGAAAAAAAGAAAACAAACAAACAAAGGAGAAAGACAGGACACTCACTTGTAACCAAATTTGTCCATGGCAATGGCTGCGTGTTTAGGATTGGCGTCACACATGTAGGTGTTGCGGTCGTCCTCTGGGATTAGGTCAACGTCGTGGAAGAAGAGGCAGTCCCAGTCCTCCTCTCTCATGGCCTCCCGAAAGCCGGCGTTCATCAGCTTGGCCCGGTTGAAAGTGTAGTTCCCTGCCTGGGGAGGTGCACAGTCTGTTAATGCATCCCATGGTCTGTGTGTTTGTAAAAGTGAGGGGAGAAGTCGCAGTGTGAGAGAAAAGGTAACTGGGGTGAGCGAGGACGTAACATACGGGGACAGACTGAGCGAGTGGAGTAAATTCAAGCTTTTTTGCTTAATAGCGCCAATTCTTTGGGTGGACACGTTTAAAAGAAGAGCGTGAAAGCCAAAAAGAGTGGAGACATGAACGGATTGCAACAAGTGGATAAAGAGATTAACCCCTTTTAGCCTCTTGTATCTACTCGGCAATGTACCAGTTACCAAGCCCTGACTTTACTCCTAACTCTGCCCGTTTTGATTGGCATGACTACCAACAAGGAATGGGCATGTTACACCACATCACAATTCAGATATTCAAAAATATTTAGGTATATCGATTAACCAAAATACCATTAAATATATATATATTTTTTTTTTTTAAACAGCTATAGCGCACCTGTAAAGCCTGAAAGTTTTTCGTGATCTAGTCTTTGCTAAATAAACATAGTCCTTTTTCTAATTTCTGAACATTTCCTACTCTGACACATTCGGACAAATGTTCTCTCATCTCTGAGCGGGTGCTACAAAGTGCAGGTGTTTGTATTGGTGACCCAGCGCATAAGCTTGGAGCGCTCTCTTGTCTTCAGTTGGCACACTGCCCTTATAAACTACTTGATAGGGAAAGCAGGGAATTCAAATTTTACATATAATTTCTTGGGGCATATTTCAATGGCACTGGTGTACACGTTATAAACAGTGTGTAATCAAAGTTGTAATGAATAATATTTTAATTTACTTTAGGCAAAACCGGATAAATACCTGCAGCTATATTCAAATATCCACATAAGTGAATAATCAAATAGCTGTGGCCATCCCTACTACCAACACATATTAGCTCACAACTTCTCAAAAAAACTGAACGTACTTGTGTACGTTGCATGTTTCTGCCTCTCACCTGGTGGATGATATAGATGCCATAGTTGAGCTGCTGCCTCTGCAGAAACGGGTGCAGGTAGTAGAGGAGAAGTTTGAGGTGGGTTTCTCTGTTTCTGTAGGGAATGACGATGGCCGTGCGGTGCCTGGCCTCACAGTCCGGGGGTCTGTAACGCCCTCCGCGGACCACAAGAGGATTCTTCCTCTGAACCTCAGCTAGAGTAAGTCCTGAAGGAAAGTGGACATGGATTGGCCCACCTGGAAAAGGGTTGGGAGGACAAAGTTTATTCAAATATATTGCTCTCAGTAAACAATTGATGCTGACCAAAATACGCCTACTTGTTTGTTTCTGATTTGAGTTTGTGGTAGCTTACAGGAAAGGATCCAAACACACTACAAATCTACTAGTTTTGTTTTTTTATGTAGGCAACTAGTGCAGTCATGTTTGAAGAACTTTAACATCGACTTGGTACCAAAGTCTAAGGGACTCCAGATTAACAAAAACGTTATATGAGTAGATTCAAACAGTTATGTGTCGACTCAAACAGGAGCCCTTGCCCTGGCTGCAAATAGGCTGGAGTCAAAGGTGGGCCACTTAGGCCAGTAAACACATTAGCGGAAGTCATGCCCAAAGGACTACCATCGGATTTGAATAGAAAAACACATCAGTAAATCCCCAGGTCAAAATCAACCCTCCTTGTAGACTGACACCAAAGACTGGTGACATTTCTTTCTGTATGGTAAACACTCCCTAATTACCAAGTTTCAGCCTCATGACCAAGATATCAGAAGGCTGTGTGAAATTACTGATACCTATATCGTATGGCAGAGCAAATCAAACCTTTTAAAAACGTGTCTTTGTGCACAATCTTCAGTGACGTACACGCAGGATAATTACACCTTCTTTTTTTAAAAAGCGCTTTCCTAAAATCCCAAGACGCCTCCCCTGGTAAACAGCCAACGTGGCAACAGTCATGACACACATAAAACAAGGACAAAAAACATCATCCGTAAAAACGTCATGAAATGGGTATGGAAATAGCATAGAAATTGGACCGCTGGGATGTTGAAAGCACCAAGATTGTGGATGAGAAAACATTAGGAAACATTTCTTTAATATACATATACCTTTTGCAATTAGACAAAAAACATAAAAATGAAAAAAAAAAAAATAGCTGGAAAATAAGCCCGTATATTTCATATCTGAGGCAATCACAGGCCACTCACCTATCAGGGGGGAACGCTTGGGGCAGTAGGGCATGTCTTCCCCCTTGCTGTGGATCTTGGCCAGAAGGGAGAGGTTAGCGTAAACATCTCCTCCAGTGCTGCTGCTACCGCCGAGCGATTGGTTACGCACTGAAGAGGACACGTCGGTCTTTCGGAAGATGCGGATGAAGTAGGTGACCCTCTTCTGGTAACCCTCTCGGGAGAGCAGGGCCATGACAACCAACTGGACGCCCAGGAACATGAACAGGTACCGCCATTTCGAGTTGAGGGCAAGCATGATGACCATTTGCTGTGGTTAGAAGCACTGATGTTGTTTTGGTTGATCCTTCGTGTTGACACGCGCACTAAATGAATCACTCTTTGGCTAGATGATCTTTACAGTGGGTTTTGATAACAGGCTATACAGAGGCTTTCCTTCTAGAACCAACTGCACACAGTATTACCAAATGGAAAAATATGGCAATTGCAACAGGCATTAGAATGAATGTGAATTTGTGGTAGATAAGTGCAATTTCCGCAAACGAATGTTGGAACGTGTTCAAAAAAGGAGTCGAGTCAAATGAAGATGGCTATTTAAACTAATGCAAATTTAGAGAATTATCCAAAGGCACTATTGGTTAAGCTGGTAGGTGGAGAACCACCTTTTCTTGTTGAGCAAACAACAAAGAGCAAAGGCGCAAGAGAAGTGTCTTATTTCAACCGCATCCCCCACGACAACTCAAGACGATGATGCCCACTCCAGGGTCTACCGTTGGTACTCTTGGCTGGTTCAACGGAGTCTGAGAACAGTGCCAGCTCCACATCATGTGCTCTTTCCACAGTCTGCCATCAGAGGACCGTCAAAAAGGCTGTATCAGGCACACGCGCCTCCCTCTTTCTGTGTGCTTTTTACGCTGCCTTCTGTTCCCTCCACAGTTGTCTCTTGAGGGAAGCCTCCCAACAACAGCCAGAACAACAAAGGAGCTTATGGAGCCCTATAGGCCTGATCCTTTACAGCGGATTACTGCTTCTCTCTCAGCTCACTGGGCAGCATGGGCTCCCGGGCTTGCTGGATGGCTGGCTTTAGAGGCAGTGAATGGAGTGTTACCAGTGTGGCCAGAGTGGTCAGAAGGCTGTGTGTATGTGTTAATGTGGAGGAGGGGCAGGCACGCAGAAAAGATAAGGGCTGGGGGGATATGGGCTTGAAGACGGTAGGAGGCCCACAGCTATTGTCCCATTCTGACACACACCAGCGTGTGACAGAGGCTTCCAGGAGGGCCCACTAGACTGGAAATACAAGCTCTGGTCCAGCTACACCGAGAAAATTCTGTGAAGACAAAAGGAGGAGGATGATGTGTTACTGACTGTTCTAAGAACCTGGTACTCACACATTTTAAAGGGAAATTGTTCATCCGTGCGTGCTTATGCACGTTTTCCCAATACAAATTGTGCCTTGTAAAAGACCTCAAACTGGGTAGGAAAATAAAGTGAGAACAGGAAGATAGAGGGTAGAGACATGAGGTTTAAAAGTTGTGGAACATCAGACAGGTACTGGCAGGGTTGACCATAGAGCAAGTCAAGAGTATAGATAAGTGGCTTGTGTAATCCCCACACCTCTTTGTGCTGTCTGCTGCACTTTGTAATTGCTTGTTAAAAGCAGCCAGCCTCAGCCCAACTAATCCTAATCTTACAGGGAGGTATTGGCAGACTGAGACTTGAGAGCGTGCGCGCATGCACAGCTGTAACAGTTTTTTATCAATCCTCGTTTTTTGGACCCGAAGAGACATAGCGAAAAAGACCACTGGCATGCATGCTATAGCAATGAGGGGAAGGTGACTTGCCAAACCCATCTAACGAAGGGTATAGTCATAAACAACATAAAAGTAGGACTCCACAATATTGTCTACTCCAGAGGCTTCCTACTTTGCAGATAGTTATAGAGAGGATTGTTGGCACCCCATCAAGCCATGTACAGAATACAGAAATGTTAAATCGACTTGTGCTGGCTATCTTTTGCACAAGAGCATTCCACGCAAATAGTGCATCAGAAAAGCTGAGCTCAAGGAGCCATTGTGTCGCTCACATAACAGATAAGTGAAGATGAATTTGGATAACACATTCTCACAAGTTCAAGTTTAACAACTTGGTCAAATATTGGTCCGCTGATACATCTAAATCTGTTTGGTCATCATTAAATTTCATTGAGTGTGAGAGAAAAAGTATGTTTTGCAGTCTTACTACATAAATACCAATAAATTGTGCACTTAGGCAAACTGCTAGAGGATCATATTGTTTTAGGGTGAGGGGCACTACACAATGATAGAATTTGGCAGAAGATATTTGGTCAAACATATTCTTCAAAATCCCGACGATGTATGAATGTGTGAAGTCGTTTAAGGTAGTGCCTGCGACTTAGCAGCACAATGTGACATCTAAAATAAATACAGACCACAGAGTAAGTGACTCGTACCAGCTGACAAAGGAGAATGTGAGAGTTAATTAAACAAACATTCTCATAAAGGATTGTCAACATTAAAAGGTTGCGATAAAAGCAAAATGTTCTGATGGGCTTCACTACACACTGCATCCGCATGAAGCTAAAAGGTCAGCTTGTTTTCAATTACAGTGCTGTGACCTCAACAGCCTTGCCATTAATCACCACAGGAGATATGATTGTTGTACAATTTATCCTAAAATATATTCTCATCTCTACGGTTATGGAGACACCGATGTTCAACAAAACTTCCACTAGTCTGTGATTCCGCCACTACAGGGACGTGATCAGTTTTATTACTGCTGAGACACTACACAATGACAGAATTGTCGGCAAACTTAATGATGAAGCGCCACAGAAATATAAGCTTACCTTCTACAGATGGGGCAAACAAAACAACGCAGCCAATAAATAAAATAAAAATTGGCAGGCAATGCTCCAGTCCATGGATTTTGGTATGGAAACCTAGTTAGCAAAAATGCGACTTCAATTACTTGAAATGTCTACCTCAAACCCATACATTCTGAATTAAGCTATTGGAAGTTTTACTTACAATAAGAAAACGTGTTTTATCCCTCACTATATGTCCTTAAGAAGGCAATGGTGCACACAAACTGTTAAATCTGCCAACAAAATAATTGGTTAACAGTGACAGGGGAAAGAAGGGTTGGAATAATAGAGTAGAACCAACAACCTTGCCATGGCAACACCTTCAGTACACTGCTCATTCATCACCATGGTAACTGGTACACGTCTGTAGCAGATCCCATAAGACTGACTTTTCTGGGAAAAGCTGACACAAATTTCAAAATGTTAAAGTACAAAATTGAGACGATACACAACACAATCGATTGCAACACCGAGAAACGGTAGGCCAAACATGTGTGCTTGTCTAAGAATGAACAGCTTTTGTGCTCAACTTGCATCAAAGCCCAAAGCCAAAGGAGGCGATCTAAACCACAACTATTCAGTCAAGAGAGGTTGAGGTAAAGCATAACTTCTTACTGAACGAAACATGTGCAAGCCAACTGAAACCCTGGCCTACAAGTCCCAAAAAAAAATCCAACTGAACAATAACCTGTGGTACTGGTGCCTGGCTAACTGTAGAAAGAAATAACAGCCTACGTTGGTTACTGGCCTTAATATAGACATTGATGTGATTAATTAAACTAAATAATGCGTCTTCTTTACCCCTAGGTTGGCGTTACAATTTCATGTTAATTACTACAACTAGATAAGGCTGCAAGCTACCGTTAACTTTACAGCGCTAGTTCGCTAGATAGCTAGTAAGCTAACGTTAATAGAAAGGTAGCTTGCTAGCCATCCACATACTAACGGTTAAGAATCTATTTTTAAATTCACATTAACTTTACTTAGCCAACGTTACAGATTCAACCGCTATGTGGAGAACATTGAGTCTTGATTATTTTTTGCCAAGTCTTTAACGTAAATTGTACGTTTTAATACTAGCTAGTCGGCCAATTTAGAGATAGTTACAAGACTAACTTAATGTCATACAAGGTAACGTTTGTAATATAACAAAATGTCAACTAGCTAATTAGTTTGGTTGGGAAAAATTCAATTGAGTTAAATAAGTAGAATTTACTGAGTAACTTTAAGCGGCTACCGTGGTTGACGGATGCGAGCAAACGTACTTACCTTCATGACAAAACAACCTCAACCATGCCCACACGTAAAACAACGGTTGTTAACGGCGTGGTCGATATATTCTATTCCATATTCATGCTTTTTCCACAATAGTTTAGGCTAGACTCAGTAAGCACTTTCCGATAAATGCCAGACGCAACGTCAGATGTTAACGTCCACTTGCTTGCTTGAATTTGCAAATATATTCTTGGTCCAAGCTTAAACAAGTGTTTTACTATGGCTAGTCTTGGAAGCAGTGCTTTCCAACTGAGCTGGCAACTAATACTAATGAACACATTTTCAAAATGTTTACGTCGTTGCGTTAGCTTTTGTTGATAACTAGTAGTAGTAGAAGTCGTAGTCTGCCTCGTTGCTGTCTTATTTGAAAAAAAAACAATGACAAAGATGCAACCGCAAAAATCAAAGTGAGATTCTCCTCCCCTGCCAGCCCCGGGCAATAGCTATATGTCGTTCATGGACGATTTTTCAACGAATCTTTAAAATCATTCGTGAATAACGATTAGTCTCAGGCTCGGAGAGTGATTCGATCATTCTGGTCGCGCATGAGCAAAACAGTTGTGGTCGAGTCAGTCGTCAACTTCGTCGTTCAACATTGTAGTAAAGAGAAAGGGGGTTGTATTTAAACTAACGTGTAATGATCAAAAACTCATGAACCATGGATGTTGCGCGTCAATTTTACCTGGCTCAAATATTTAAAGTGCAGAAAAACTATTTTCAATCATTTACGGAGCACTGTAAATAATCATCTATAAGGGGTGAAAAAAATTAAAGGAACATTGATGAAATGGATATAAATTGAGCTGAGGATATTATTTATTATTTTTGTATTACTTTTGTGTAGTTGATCATAGACCGCTCATTGCTGTTCCCCAAGCCGAAGACAACAGGAGAGATCTCATATGAACGTAGTCATAACTTGAGCAGAAAGCAGTCACATTGCAAGTCAACGAAATGCCCTTTTGGGGAAGAACTAATAAATGTTGCCTGATTAAATTAGATTATTCAACTTTCTTGTCATTGCACAGAGTACACGTACTGAGACAACGAAATGCATTTAGCATCTAACCAGAAGTGCCAAAGAAGCAGTAATAGACAGTAAAATGCAGTAAGGTGTATGTACATAAGTGATAAATATGAATACAACAGGTAAATATGAATACAATGCCCTGAGGTATAAACAGTATAGACAGCGGATCGATATAAACAGTATAAATAGTGTAGACAGTGGGACACTGATGTCTGTATAACGAGCATATGTAACTATGACGTGACCAGTGAACTAACGACTCAGACCAGACGATCCAATTGGGAACCACTCGTTCACCCTCGGACTGGGTCTTCTGGTCTGGGTTGTTCGTTCATTTGTCAGTTGTCACGTATTCTATTCTGCTGAGTTGATCGACTCTCGTGAAGCACATTTCATAGCATGTTGGCCCTCTGTCAATTCCATATGACAAATAAACTCGAAACTTGAACACATGACAGCTGTGTAGGCTCAGAAAACAGGTTTAATTCGTAAGAGGTGTAAGGAGTGCAAGCTTTAATTATTTTTAATAAGTAATTTATTATTGACCCTTCATGGGTCAAAAACTAAATATATGCGTTTCTCACTTTCTCCCTTTCTTCACTTCTTAGTGATAGGAGAGAAAAACATTCTCTTTTTGTTTATAGGACTTTAATGATATCCTTTTAATCTACTTCATTATTAAAACACCAATCCAGTTGTCATAGGAGCAATATCACAATTGAAAGTCACAAAGTTAACGGAGAACTTGGTAAATTAGCTTTCAGTTTTTTGCTTCGGATGAATGGAACAAGATTCAACAGAGCAGTCTGTTTTTATTGACATTCAAACATCTACTGGAGGAGTTTGGAGTTGAAGAATGTTCTTGTTTTTGGTTGAAGCTCAAATATTGTACTTTATCATAAACTTTTCCTTTTTTATTTTGTTGCAATTTACATATTCTGAATTTGAACAGGGCACTGCTGGAAAATAAGACCTGATCTCAGTCTGTTAAACCTGTATTAATACAATCTGGAACGCTAAGAGTCCCATAAGCAATAAGACCAAATCAAAGACGTCTGCTTGTTTAAATTGAACACCGACCCCACAGTAAGTCCGACGTCAACCAGACGGTTTATTTATCAGATGCATGGCTACTACAGCAATAGATGACCAAACAGGTTTCTCACATTGAAAACATTTTAAACACTGTTTCAGACCACTTAATTTTTAACAAGAACCATGTGTTTCTTATTAATCTCGTTAGTAACACTAACCGAAATTATAATCTGTGGCATGCTACTTAAATTCAAGGCAAAGAAGCATTTCCTTTAATTGAAACACTTTATTGTTTTGGGGTTGCTGTTTTCTCCATAAAGTAAAAACTCAAACTACCTAAGGTACAGTCAAATAAGTACACAAATAAACCTTCAGAGCGCAAATAAAT
>JAVQJS010088897.1:0-23178 GCA_036024795.1 Galaxias rostratus | reverse complement strand
TTCGCTGCTGGGGGCCTCTGCCAGTCTCTCCTCAGGTTTCCATCCCCAGTCCAATGGCCAAACTGAGCGGACCAACCAGGACCTGGAGACGACCCTGCGGTGCTTCGCCTCTGCAAATCCAGCTTCCTGGAGTCCACACCTTTCGTGGGCGGAATACACCCACAACTCCCTGGTTCACTCCTCCTTGGGCATGTCTCCCTTCGAGTGTCAGTTTGGGTTTTCTCCACCGCTATTCCCTGAACAGGAGGTAGAGGTGGGAGTTCCTTCCGCCGAAGCCTTTGTCTGCCGGTGTCGTGGGGCCTGGAGGAGGGCTCGGAGGACCTTAATACAGATGGGCGAGAGACAACGCTTGCAGGCCAAACATCATCGGCGACCCTGGCCATCCCTGCGACCTGGACAGCGGGTTTGGTTGTCCACCAAGGACCTGCCTCTTCGAGTGGAGTCCAAGAAGTTGGCACCGAGGTTTGTGGGACCATTCAAAATTATCCGTCGTACTACACCTGTGTCATATCGTCTCCAGCTTCCATCTACCATGAAGATTCACCCGACGTTCCATGTGTCTCGGCTAAAACCTGTCCTGGTCAGTCCATTTCAACCTCCAGCTCCTTCTCCACCGGTGCCACGTGTCATCAACGGGCGACCGGCCTACACAGTTTGCCGCCTGATTAACTACCGGCGGCGTGGACGGGGCATCCAGTTTCTGGCAGACTTGGGAGGGGTGCGGTCCGGAGGAGCGTAACTGGGTCCCTGCAAGAGACATCCTGGACCCTTCTCACATCCGGGACTTCCGTGCCCGCCTTCCTTCCATGCCCTTTTGTCCCGCCAGGAGTCGGTCCTGGGGAGGGGGGTACTGTCACTCCTGGCAACATACTAGACTTCGCCACTAGATGGCAACCTGAATTAATTCTTGTTTTGCTTATCGTGTACACCTGGGTGATTGTTTGATTGTCTGCACCTGTTTGTCTTAGTATATAGGGGTGCATTGTTCTGCCACAGGTCATGGGATTAGTTTGTTTGCTGTGTGTATCTATGAGCTCTCTCTATTAAATTGGATTTGTCTTCATTACTGCCTTCGCATTCTTTCCGTTGCCTTTCGATTATTCCTGGTTACAAGCGTGACAGTCATAGTCTCCAGCTTCCATCTACCATGAAGATTCACCCGACGTTCCATGTATCCCGGCTAAAACCGTGCCATGCTCACTGAACTATATCAGCCTAAAAAGCAGCTTTCGAGTTTTTACCTTGAATGAATGGAACAAAATTCAACAGGAATTTTAATTAGAGCAGTTTGATTGGTTGAACCATTTAAACTTTTACTAAAGAATGTGGGACTTGAATAGTGTTATTATTTTGGTTGAAACTTAAATATTGCACTGTGTTGTAAATATTGTATTGCAAAAAAAATATTTTCCTTTGAGAGGAATCTGAGAAACCTGGGGCTGAGTTCGAGCAGTCCCATCAGATGTTTGAGTCTTCTCACCGAGGACATCATCTTCATCCAGATTAGAAGCACTGAAAACTATGAAGAGACTGTCAGTGTCACTCTCAGGCAGGACTTGGAGAAAGTTCATGCACAGCAGCAAGTCACAATGGGCCACTGTACTCTGCGCCGGTTTTCATCTCTGCCCCGGTTGAATTAAGATTTACAGGCTTCAAAGAGACAATGCAGGAAGGCAGAGAAGAAATTGAAAAAGGATAAACTCAATGTCTCCCTTGCTTCTTTAAAAAATATATTATGTTGAACTAACAGTGTGTATTCAAAGAGGCAAGGAACACCTTCTTTTCAGACGTGATTTCCAATAATAGTAGAGTAATAATCCCAGAGTAATAATCCCAGAATGCTATTTCAAATGATAAACAAAGTCATGGACCCCCTGCTTAGCCAGGCATTTCATATGTTAAATTTTTTTATATATATAATAAAGTTAAAGACATTATACAGCATTTTAAATATTTCTGTTATAAAGTCGAGGACATTAGGCAGCGTTTAACACTGACTGTATAGAGCATGATTTTAGCACTTGCGCTGTCTCATCATGGACCCACTTCAGGGAAATCTCGGTCAACCTTGGAACGCCTTGTTGCACTTTAAAAAAGCTCCTCCTGTACCTCTGACTGAATAACCTCCTGGTTTTAAGAGTTGTATTTCAGATGGTTGGTCCAAATATTTTAGCCATCTCAAACTGCTCCCTCTCTACTGGTATCTTCTCTTTTTAAGCCTAAGACATTGTGGACCCCCTTTTAAAGAAGGCCTCTATTTTAAGACATTTTAGACCCACCTTAAACTGCCATTTTTATTGAAGATAAGGGAAACTATTGATCTACTATCATCTAATTTATTTTGTGAACACTAAAACCTTTGGAAAATTCTGATTTGGCTTCCGTGCTTTACACAGTACTGAGAGCTTTAAATAACCATCTGAAAAATGATGTTGTTATTAATGTCTCTTTATTGGTCAGACAGGTCCTTCTCTGTTGTGCTTGGAGATACCTCCTCCTGTGTTCCATTCTCTCCATTTTGGACACTCTTATTTACTCTCTATATACTACCAGAAGGACAAGTCATACATTGTCACAGTATTGTCAGTGAATAGTTAGACAAAACCATATAACTGTACTCTTTTTAGCTACAGTCACAATATTTGTCTCAAACAATACTTTGAATTGACCGAAACAAAATTGCCTCTTGCACATATGAGCTTCACCTTTTTAGTTTTTGTACTATTTTACATGGTTAGATTCGGACCATAACAATCTATCCATAAGTCGTATGTCAGATGCTATGTTGGAGGACCAAATCTGTACACAAGCTCACTCTTGCTGCAAAAAGTGACAAGACGTGTTGTAGTTGGTACAGCTAACTAGTAGGCTAACAAGCAGTTCTAGACAATATGCCCAGTTTCATTGCAGTCTATTGATGCTCAAACAAAGCAGGCTCCACTGTACAGAATAGGTTGTTTAAGCAAATGTTTAATTATTTACTTGTGACGCTACTTTTAACCTATCATGTTAAGTCATTCAATGGGGGGACCCTAATTTTTTTTACAAATGAGTACACATTTTAAAAGACATTCATGCTTTGTGTAATATACTTGATACATTAGTACCCTGTTGGCAGCATGGTGACGCAGTGGTTAGCAATGTTGCCTCATAGTACGAAGATTCTGGGTTCGATGTCCACCTGAGGGCCTTTTTGTGTGGAGTTTGCATGTTCTCCCTCTGTTAGTGTGGGTTTCCTCAGGGTACTCCGGTTTCCTCCCACAGTCCAAAAACATGCAGGGTGATGGTGACTCTAAATTGTCCATAGGTGTGAATGTGTGTGTGAGTGGTTGTATGTCTATGTTTTGGCCCTGCGATGGATGGACTGGCGATCTGTCCAGGGTGTACCCCGCCTCTCATCCGCAGTCGGCTGGGATAGGCTCCAGCCCCCCCGTGACCCTGCATAGGATAAGCGGTTCTGATAATGGATAGATGGAAGTTGTTAAAATGGCATCACATTTGGTGAAGAGCGCACTACGACTTGTTTAGGACTCCGCTCATAGTTTAGTAATTGAGGATCGATTTATGTAATATACTGTACTTCTATATCTGTATATCTGTTTATGTAAAAACAGCATCTCCAATTTATCTAGCTTTTTTTAATGCCCGGTTAAAATGCTATGGAGCCCCTAAAGGGCGATGGAGAAGGGAAAAAAAGATTTATGTTTTGTATTCCCATGTAAATAGTCAGTCAGATGTCTGTAGTAAATATAAATGTTTACTGGCCACTCAATTGCTTCACACCTTAGGCCAGTGGGCCTCAACATGGGGATCGTGACCTTCCATGATCAACAAACATTATTGTTCTGGGGGTCACGACTCAAAACAGTTTAGAACCAGAACCTGTCCTTCAGGTTCACAATGGTGGAAAGGCGGTGAGATGTGAGAGACCACAGGTCTCAGATATCTGTGCCAATAAACCAGCTATTGTCTTTTCCAGCTCCAAACTATCAGCCTATGGTAAACTATAATATAATTAACTAATATTTTATGTCGGCCCTCAAATTTCTTTTAGCGGTTGACTCATAAATGTCATGCTATTTTAAACAGTTTTAATCTAAGCCTAAATGTAATGTGAGCACTGTGATGCACACAGTTAGTACTTGGTTAGTGCTTTTACCTGGCAGCCAGAAGATCTCGATATAATACCTCAGTAGACCCACGATCTTTTCTGTGTGGTTTTATTTTAAATTATTTTTGTTCCGGAATGAAAACAGATAATGAAACTAATCTTGATGCTTAGTGTGAGTGTATTGTTGTGACCGCTTGGACTCCAAAAGAAATGCTTGCAGCTATAATCTTCAAAACTTTTCTTCATGTCATGAATCTTTTGTTTGATACTTTTTTTCCTATAAGGGTAGAGAAGATCTTCAGTACAAGCAAGGCACCTAGTAACATTTGCTTTCAAACTGTCTAACCTAAATAAAGATGTACTATTATATCTCATAACAAACTTTGGTTAATTGCAATGATTTATTTAGCCTTTTTGTATTATGAAACCTTTATTCAACTTGCAATTGCCTTGCTCAAAATGATTTAACTTCATTCCTCTTGTGCACTGCCAGTCCCTCATCACCTTTGTGAATAAACATTTGAACAAGCTTAACCTAGAGGTCACTGAGCTAGAGTCTCAGGTAAGATATATTCTGATATATTTATGATATGTTTCATTTTATGAAGTATCAACCATGTTATGAGTCATAGCTGATGTTCAATCTTCATATTGATGTTTGTGTGTGTGTGTGTATAGTTTGCTGATGGTGTCTATTTGGTGCTGCTGCTGGGCCTGCTGGAGGACTACTTTGTTCCACTCAACAGCTTCTTCCTCACACCCAAAAGCCTTGAACAAAAGGTGAGTGGAACACAAAGAGGTATTTTCTCTCTAAAATATCAGCAACTCTTTTATGTCTTCCATGTTGTAATCTTTTTCCTACTTGATACTATTCTTCAGGTATATAATGTGGCTTTTGCCTTTGAACTGATGCAAGATGGAGGACTAAAGAAACCAAAAGCCAGACCTGAAGGTATAGAAGGACTGAGGTCATATGTAATAATGAAAAATAAAATGGACAGAGTTTGCAAAAGGAGTTCTTATTGTGTCAATGCCATATGACAGTGGCTACTGGCTGGTTTTAAGTTGAATTTATTATATAAATAATTACATTGTTTGTGATGATACATTCACCTTGTGGGTGATTGGATTGTAAAATTGTGTGCAGCTGTTGTAACTCACAAAGTTACCCGGTACATGGAAACTTGGCTTCATTATTTCCACGAATGCTTTGTAAATCACTCATGTGAAGTTTATAATAGGGGTTTAGAGCTATTTGACGGATGTTATGTTAAATATCTCAAATATATATATTTTTGACACTGTAATAATTTCTAGGTTTTGTTTTTTGCAGATATTGCCAACTTGAACCTAAAGTCCACGCTGAGGGTGTTATACAACCTGTTTACCAATTATAAAAACTGAAAATAATATATGCCAGACAGCAGCCTGGAATGGAAGACCTCTATTTACTAACTTGACACCTGATGATATGTAGTTTCATCAAATAGTATGTTTAGTGATTTATTCCACCAATTTAGGCTAACTGCAATGCCATACATTACATTTTCTACAATGTTAGAATACAGAGTCAACACTCAGTTATGAAGTATAGAATGATAAAACATGCAATTAATTTTTGTGTGTTATGCTGAAGGAATCCACTGTTAGCTGAAATAATACTTTGAAATGTACACTAACGTGCAAAACGTTTGGTATTACTAAAACACAGTTAACTTTTTAAATCAAATCAAACTTACTATAAAATATATCTAAAATATATTTGAGAAATAAAGAAATTGTTAATAGCAAAAACAAATGACTTCTTGATAATTATTCACAAATGTGAATAATATATATCATGCAGTGACCCAAAGACAAACTCTTTGCTCTTCCTTACACAATCATGTTTAAATGTTTGGTCCTTGTTGACCCTATTGTAATTGTGTTGGTATTTAAAAATAATGATTATTATCATCAATATTAAAGCTGCTAGCACCATCTGACGGATACTTGCTGTCTGCAATATCTTGAAATTGTAAAAATAAAAAATAAAAAGAAGCTGGCCAAAGGGTTGTAGGAGGTAAAGTGGAAGCTAGTAAGAAAGAGAGATTGACAAAGTGTAACAAGTTTATACATATTATAAAAATATAGTTCATTACCTTTCTTCAATGCCACTAACACTTTCTGATAAACGTGTTGTTGTTGTAGCTAGATTAGATTAAAGAAGGCTCTTCAGTTTTAGACTGAGTTGGACAGTTAGAATGACAGGCCACGCCTTCTTGAAATTTAATTGGTTTATAGCCGTCACATGCTTTGGTCAGTCGGTTTGTTCTATACAACAATTACAAATCATGGTCAGTTGATGCCACATACAGTTTGATGATAATTGGAAAAGCTGATCAAAAGTTCTATTAACTTAAGTGTTTTTAACCAAGTTCAAAATAGCCAAAAATCCATTATTGCCAACGTCTGTGGCCCGAGGCTTTTTTGTTAATTAAAGGGAGATTGACCTATGACCCACATTTAGTGACTATGTTAGATGATGTATGAGATATTGCCTTTCAAATTTTGAAATTTGAATCACTTTTTACAGCACCACCATGAGGTCAATTGGGATAATCTTGGGTTTGGGAGTAGAAAATGCTAGCAGCAACCAGCCTACCAAGTTTGAAGTCTCTCAGCAGCTCACAGGAAAATGAGCAACAGCAGAAAAACATTATTATTATTATTATTATTATTATTAATAATAATAATAATAATAAAAATAGAAAATAAGAAGTTTAATAATAATAATCAAGTAGTATAATAAACCGGTACAATCACTATAAGCTTCTACGCCGTTCAGGCAAAAAACTTTAATAATGCATTTTATTTTGCTAGTGTTTTAAAAAGCCAGTGAAATTACACAACGCCTATGAACACAGGGTAAGTCCTCTGTTTAGGTTTCGGCTATTTACATTTTTGCTTTCCATTCACTAAGACGGACTGTGGGCTGTATTCATTTAGTGTTTTAGATAAACTCAAATTCCCGGTACATTTTGGAACATGAATAAAAGTAAAAAGTAAAATAAGTATTTCAGCAAACAGCTTTAGGGGTGTGTTTGTTTGTGAAAACATTTGAATATTTCCCATTAAAAAAGTCAAGTGTTAACAGCTCTCACACACCATGTGAGTAAATACTTTCATCAAACTCTTTATGGGGTCATTATTGTAGCAAAAGTATTTGGTAAATGTGTGTGGAGAGTAGTGTATTGCTATCACAATAAGTGCGCACCGTAATCAGGTTTTTAAGTGTATAAAAAATATACTTTTCTATTCAGAAATGTATTGAGAATTGTATGTGCAGACAAATCTTTAAATGTGTGCAAAGATCTGTAAATGGGTTGACAATATTGTACATATGCACATGGATATTATTGGTGAGAAGTATTTGGCTGCAAGAGCTTGAAATAGTATAAATTTCAACTCAAACGGGCATTGGATGTGTATTTACACGTGACTTTTGAAAAATTTCTGCCGTGGCAGAGACCTAAATTATCAAAATCTGTGCATATGCAGCGTTTTGTCTGTCGAGAATTGTCTGTGATAGAGATCCATCAGTGTGGCGATTTGTCTGTTTTTCACAGTAGACATTTCTGTGACTCCCAAAGTGCACTTTGACATATAACATCCAATCGACCTGTATAATGCCACAAGAGCAAGATGAAAATGCTGACATTTGACACACTGTTCTGATGTCCATGCCATAGCTTGCAGTGCTTCAGTATACGCAAGCGCATTGACCTAAGACAACCCAGGCCCGAGTTAAACTAGAACACCGGTAAATACGCTCTCAAAAAGGCAACCCTTTAAAAAAGGTTGTATAATACAGGCTAGTTGTTTCATTCAATTACGCTCAAAGAATATGTTGCATTCATTTGGAAGCCCTAAACTGACATACATTCATATGCAATGTCAATGAATACATTGCTTACACTGGGTGCTACAATACACTTTAATGTGACCGCAATTGATTGACCGGCCCATTTTAGTCACCAGAATTTTAAACTTTGATTGGTGGGAGTGAGTTGACCACAGCCATATAACAAAGGCAAATAAAAGGTTTAAGTCAGTTAGTTTCACAGCCAATTGAAAAGGCGAACAAACCCACATAAATATTCATCCATTAACATTGACAAACGGAAAAAAACTAGGCCTATTATTAAACAAATTAGATGGTATTGTGAAGTTACATTTAAACGTCACATTAAGAGATTGTGCCATATGCTGCACTAGGCCTACTAATTATACAATGTAATTTTTTGCACTACAGGCTACTTATAGATTATAAAAAGCTGCTGTCTAGTTACTACAGACTACTGTAGGGTTTTACTGTAGACTGTGCAGTGCTAGGTTAGTCCCTATAATTTTATTTCTGTCCAAGGCCCTCTCCCGATTGCTCAATTTGGCCGGGCAGCCAGCTCTAGGAAGATTCTTTGTGGTTCCCAACTTCTTCCATTTGCAAATTATCGAGAACCACTGTGCTCATTGGGACCTTCAATGCTGCAAAAATCCTCTTTCCCAGACCTGTGCCTCAAAACAATCCTGTCTGAGACAATTTTGTGGACATCATAACTTGGTGTGCGGTCTGACATACACTCCCAACTGTGGGACCTTATTTAGACAGGTCTGTGTCCCTTTTCAAACCATGTCAAATCAATTAAATTTACCACAGGTAGGCTCCAATCAAAATGTAGAAACATTTCAAGGATGACCAGTGGAAACCGGACGCACCTGAGCTCAATTTTGAGTGTCACAGCAATGGGTTGTTTCATTGTTTTAATTTTTAATACATTTACAAATAACAAACACAAAAAAAACACTTTGTCATTATGCAGTATTCCTTGTAGAATGTTGAGACATTTTTTATATTATAATTTTTTTGCATTTAATCATATTTTGCAAAAAAGCTGTAACACAATACCAATTTGGGAAAAGGGATATCAATAAGGGATCATTCATATGGGGATGTGAATAAGGGACATTAATACGTTCCAGATGCACTGTGTATTGTTCAGGTTTAATTATTTTTTGATGAGACACATCGACAAACATTGATGCAGATCTCAAGTCCCACAATGCACCGCCAGAACACTTGCCCCACTCGCTCATCAGCAGGCTTTTTGAAGCTAGTCACCTATGGTATCTCTTTTAAGAGGTACCCAGCTGTGTAAATGAAATTGGACTGCCTTGGAATAAACTTGTGGGACTGACAACAGATGAAAATCAAAGGGAAAGACATAACGAAGCTCTGGGATGAAAAGTTGCGGTGTGAACTGGCGTTTTTGTGTGACATTACAAGCCATCTCACTGCGCTCAACCTGCTGCTTCACGGGCAGGGCTGTGTTATCACTTACATTGTTTTAAAACCAAGCTGTGCCTGTCGGAGACGCAGATGCTGAAAGTAAACTGCAGCCATTTTCTGTGCTGCCAAACTATGAAGGAGCAGGTTTCCACTGCTGGAATCCCAAGTGCGCATTTCGTTGAAAAACTAAGTTTGTGATGACTTCACACTGTTATTCGCCAACTTAGAAACCAAACAAATCATGCTTGAACTGCTCAGTAGTTCATTTGCAATTGACGTGAAAAGCGTACCAACCAAACTCCAGATGGAGTTGGTTGAACTCCAGTGTCTGTCCACCATTTTGTTTCATTTATTTGTTCCATGTACCCACGTTGGTTAAAATTTGCGAAGTTCAAATACTTGGCCGCAGACAGTCCATTACAAATTAACCAGGTATTGGGCGAAGCACAAGCAACGATACACAGTGGATCTTGAAAGTATTCATGTCCTTTATTCACATAAATGTAAGAATAACATACTTTTTTAAAAATAGTCTGAGGCTGTTTGTCAGATTCCCAGCAAACTTCACAGGTAGCATCTAATGACAGTGTCCATCAATAATTATTTAATGAATTTGAAAATTTTCAAACACAGCAGATCATATCCCAACAATGTCCTGCTGCTTTCGTTTAGTAAGAAGGGGTGTATCTTGTCAACCGAACACACAATTGTAACCAAACTTGGCACACATGATTTGTTTGACTAGAATGACATTTGCAACGTTTGTTGCCAATCGGTCATATGGGGGCGCTAGCAAAGAAAAGCACTTTAAATCCTAATTTCTCCTTTAAACAAACACGTTTTCACAAAACTTGATGTGTGTCATGAGGACAACAGGTTTATGTGCTACAACAAATATGAAGTTGGTCGTTCAAACCATATGACTGCCACAGACCAATGACATTCAAGCTATAAATAAAAGACCTTAAAAATGCTTGAACACCATCACACTTTAACCACTTAAACCATCTGGCTTTATGGCAGGCATTATTATATGGCAGGCATATATGGGGGCATTATACTAGATAATCATATGTTTCTTTGTCATATCTGTGCCCTATGCCAGTATATTTTGTTAAAAAATATTCTAATAATACATTATTATTATTATTCTATGCATTTAGTTACAAAATTGGCTCTTGCACCTATGCGACCAGTCATCTTGGGGGGTTATCTGAGGTAGTTTGAATCCAAACTTTATTGGCAGCGCAGGGCCTCAGTGGTTAGCATTGTTACCTCAAAGCAATAAGATCCTGATTTCAAATCCAAACTTGCTCCTGGTACTTTCTGTGTGGTGTCTTAGTTTTACATTTTTTTCCTGAATTAAAATATCTATTTTAATGAAACTTGGTGCGCAGCGTGAGTCAGGGCCAGACAGGAATAAATATTTGGTTCTGGTGTTTACAGCCTTGCCCAGCCCACTACCAAAATATAATGGCCTATAAATATCCATAAGGTCTCCAAGCCCCTGTGGAAACTTGCATATCCCGGTTATGGACAGATATCCTTCAGTTTCTCCCTACTGGCCATGCCTTGAGGATCTGGAGGAGTTCCTGATTTGAAAGTGAGATATGATTAACTTAATCATTCAATAATAATATAATCTAACCTTTTATAATATAGCAAATTGCATTGATCACTTCTATATACATGTTCGTAAGGCAAACCATCCAAAAGAACTCATATTTAAAAATTAGTCTTGAATTGCCCCAAATTTAAATGATTATTTACGGATGTCTGCTCCTGTTAATCTGTGCTGTTGTATTATGTATACCGCAGTATACCGCTGCGGTTTATGATTTATTTCCTCTGGAATTCTTTGGGCGTCGGATAGCTTTTTGCCGGGCCTATATAAAGAGTAATAAATACAATTAATATATGTTAGAAATGCATTTCCATGTTTGTCATTCAGAACCTTTGCAACAATATCGTTGTAGAGGTGGAATTGGGTATATAATAATAATAATAATAATAATACATGACATTTATATAGCGCTTTTCCCCAGCAAACGTTAGACTCCATGTGATGGTTAGCGTTAACTAAACCAGTCATCCATATACAGACTCTATATGGCTCTGAACCAAATGTACTACATCAATAGAAAATATTTAAATTTTCAACGGCTTTACTGTTATAATGTCCATACGACTGAAAGCTTTGAAATATTTAAAATATTTACTTTCAACAATTAATTATAATAAAGTGTATATTAGCTAAGCTTAAAAGCAGAAGGAGGCAATTTAATTTTTTACTTTGCACACCATCTTTGGAATGTGGTGACCCTTGGGGGTTTCATCAAATGAAGTAGTCACAAAACATTCATAATATAAAAATATTTTGAAAACACTTTATATGAGCAGCCTTATGTTGCCTCAGATGAGCCAATTGCACATAAGCATTTAAGATGAACAGTACTAAAAAGTATTAAATACACTCAAAATTCAGTTTGTCATAGTTTCTCAATTTCTCCAGTTCACTCATGACACTCCTCTGCTCCACAAATTGATACATGCTATTTCTGTCAGCCAGTGCAATCTCAAGTCACTTGTCCTAGTCTACCATGTAATGACCAAAACTGCACCTTCTCACCAAGTCACCCAAGTCCACTGTGATTTGCTGCTGCGAAAGGCCTTCCTAACCCCTAACTCTGTGGAGAAATTCTAGCACGTGGTCACAACATAACAGACCATGGCGAAGAAAAGTTAATAGTAGGACCATGGGGAAAGAACACTATTTTAGTTTTTTAGTGGCTCACCCAAAGTTTCGGGGTCTGGTGGACCCACAACATTACTATGGTTTTAATCACAGCCATTATGGAAAAAATACAGCTATATCAAGTAAAGTAAAACTACCTAACAGATGGAAGGAAGAAGGCCGAGTGAAACAAAGGAAACAATTTTCTTTACTTTATTTGTTTTTACCTACAATTCACGTTATTTCCCTCACTATAGATACAATGTTAACGTGTAGGACGGTTTCAATTACATTTTCTTTTGTCATTCATTGCATCAGATTTATTTTAAAAAACATTGAAAAGGGTTCCCCAGTATTTGAACACAAAAGCAGTTCTGTCTTTACAGAAAAAGCCTGGAAAGTCCTCAAATAAACCAAGTATGTCTTCTTTGACTGGTATCAAAACATAGTTTGGGACCACTTCAGTTGTGTTGGTTTTGGGCTTCATTCTGTTATACCAAAGGCTGACAAAAACACAAAAAAAACAGCAATGAAACATTAAATTGCATTGAATAGATAATAAAATAAATACAAATATTATACAAACATACATGCACACATGCACAGAGGCTCGATAAAGTGTTCAACCAACTTGAAATTATGGAGAGATTTCTCTGGATTACCAGTGATACATTGAGAAGTCAAATTATTTTTATGTTGGAAAATCATTGTATAAAAATGAATGACTGAAGTATGTTTTTTGCAAAAGTGATCAAAGACACTGTATCCTTACACTTGGAGCTGTTGCAGTCAGACAGTAAGTCTATGTGAACTAGCTTTCAAATTAAAACCCTTCATATATTGGGGTTTAATACTAATGTAATTTCATGTAAGGATAACTTTCACATGTCTACAGAGATATTTATTGACCAGTGAGAATAAGGTGAGTTTGAATGGTATTAACCGCAAATAGGTCTGCAGTTAATACCTATTGAAGGTAGTCCAAGGAAGGGTCATGAGCACCCAAGGCTCACTGATGGCGCATAGGGAGTTTGTCTGGCCCGATTCTAACGGACCTGCTGTAGCACAAATTGCTGACAAAAAAACGGCACCAGGATACACTACGCCATAAAGTGAGATGGAAAGAAGGCAACCCCAGAGGCATGTGGATATTACTTCGACATGTGCCACCTACCTAAACACTGTTGCAAACCAAGACTTATTTGCAAACAGCTTCACTCATCTATTAATCAGGATATACATTTACAAATTGTTCTGGATTTTTTGTTGAAAATTGATAGCGATCTAATTCTATTCATGGGCACTCATTTTTACAAAAAAAAAATTCTTAAGGCTATCAGATAGCGATTTCTCCTTTGGATTATACCATCAAGAGGGAGTTTGCCCATTCAATCTTGACAGTCAGGAGGTTTCAGTTAAAAGTATCAATATAGCTTGCTAACGTTAGCTAAACTAAAGACTAGACCGCTCTTTTTTACCTTAGCATGGGACCGTTAATGTTGACACTTCCTGGATCTACATTTTAGTTGGAGTCAGTATGTGGCAAATTCTGTTGATTTACCATGATTGCAAAAGACACACACCTGTCTATATACGGTCACAGAGTTGACAGTGCATGGAAGAGCACAAACCAAGAATGAAGTCAAAGATGTTGGTGGACTTCCGAGACATGATTATCTCGAGGCACACATCTGGGGAAGGTTAGAGAAATATTTCTGCTGCTTTGAAGGTCCAAATGAACACAATGGCTTCCATCATCTTTAAATGGAATAAGTTTGGAACCACCAAGACTCTTCCTAGAACTAGCTGGCCTTCTAAACCGAGTGATTGGGGAAGAAGGGTCTTAAGTCAGGGAAGTGACCAAGAACCCGATAATGGAGCTCTGTGGAGAGAGAAGAACCTTCAAGAAGGGCAACCATCTCCGTAGCAATCCACCGATCAAGCCTGTATGGTAGAGACCAGACGGAAGTCACAACCAGACGTTTGCCAAAATGTACCAGAAGGACCCTCAGACCATGAGAAAAAAAGTTATTGGCGTGAATGCCCGGCTTTTGGAGGAAACCAGGCACCACTCATCAACAGGCTACTATCATCCCTGCAATGAAGCATGGTGGTGGCAGCATCATGCTGTGGGTATGTTTTTCAGCGGCAGGAATTGGGAGACTAGTCAGGAAGAGGGAAAGATGAATGCAGCATCGTACAAACACATCCTGGATGAAAACCTGCAACAGAATTCAGACTTGAATCCGATTGAAATATTACTGTAGCGATCTGAAAATGGCTCACCCAACCTGATGGAGCTTGAGAGATGCTGAAAAGAGGAATGGGCGAAACTGTCCAAAGATAGGTGTGCAACCTTAGCTTGTGGCATCATATTAAAAATACTCAGGGTTGTAATGGTTACCAAAGGTGCATCAACAAAGTATTCAGCAAAGGATGTGAATACTTATTTATTTCTAATAAATGTACAAAAGTCTCAAAAAACCATTTTCAAGTTGTCTTTATGGTGTATTGTGTGTAGAAAGAAATGAATAAAATAAATTTTGAAATAAAGCAGTAACATTACAAAATGTGGAAAAAGACGAGCGCCGTGAATACATTCCTGATGTACAGAAAATCTTATGAAAGAAATATTCATTTTAGTCTTAAGTTTATGTTACAGCAACATAGTTATGTCTACTTTTGGTACATTGTTGAGCCATGTCTTGACCCTTTTAAAATCACTAAGGCCTTTTCTGCTTTGGGTGGGGTACAACGTCCCATTCTCCCATAACCTGTGCACTTGGTGTAAACCCACTTGAGACACCCTAGCACAGTGTCCTGTAAAGCCTTACGTCTAGTTTGTCTATGGGAAGAATCTCACTGTGAATGTCAATTGAAAACATTTTTAGTCTATGACTTGTTTTAATCCCTGCACGGGAAACCAGGCTACTAGGTTAGGACTTTTTTTTACCTGTCGTCTTCAGTAGTTCCCAGTCAGTCTCAAGTATTTTCCTGAGTCTTATTATGGCATCTCCATCCTTCTGCAGAGGTGCTCCTAGCTCCCCTAAGGAAGGAGCAGGCTCCCCAAGTAAAGAAGCTGCTGTAGGCCTTATAGATGACATTTTGTTTACCTGGCCCACAAAGAGGGAGGTGAATTCCAGATTAATTTCACAAGACCAAGCCCAATTTTTTTTTGTTTCACAACCAATATAAATGTAGAAGGCCAGATCTGTGTTTTATTGAATTTGAGCACATGGTAGTCTCATTTTTCAAAGCGTAGGATCACTCAAGGGACGTTTGTTACATTACTGAAAGGAAGCCTTTACAGAGGAAGGGGCAACACACTATAATAAACACAATTAGCTGACCAGCAAAGTAATTTAGTTATTTTAATGTTTATTTTACCTGTATGAGTGCCAATGTGTGACCCTCTGCCAAGCCCTGAAGAAGGCTTGTGAGTTGTGCCCAGGCAATGTCCTGTGCCCCACTGTTTGGCATGTGAACCAGCAGAACTAGCTTGGGGTCATACTCATAGGCCACAGGCAGGAGTAGACCAAGCACAGCATGCATAAACCCTGCCATATCACAGCAGCCCTTTTAAAGGAACACACAACTATTTAATAAAGTACACATTTGAAAGAATACAAATTTCATCATGCAAGATGCCTGTCACTAAAGCAGGCCTTGACTCCTCAAACCTTTTAAAGGCGCAATCCCAATACACCCCTTGGCTCCACGCCTCTTTTCACGCAGGGAAAGGGTGTCCCAATTTCCATTGGGATGCAAGGGTATAGAGTATTGGTAGGACTACATGGCCCTTAAAACTGATTTTCTAGAGGCACGCTATGAGAAAGTCAGCCCCTCCAAGACTGAAACTATGGCTCTAAACTGGAAAATGGCGGTGTGCTCTCTGTTTTGGGAGTTAGTTGCTGCTCCATGCAAGGGAGTTCAAGTATCTCAAGATCTTGTTCACAAGAAGGGAAGGGAAAACTAAGCTTACATTTGCGGATTTCTTTATTTAACTTTATCCACATTTCTGAGCAAATCACCAGGAAAATTGCCACCAAAAATGGTGAAAGGCTCGTAGCAACGGCCCTGGTATCCCACATTCCCCGCAGTACCTCCCTCAGGTCTCCCCGGGGGACACGGCCGTAGACCTACTACAAGCCCACAAAAGAGATTAGTACATTGGATGGGCAAACTTCCATGACATTCAATGTGTTATAGACCTTCTCTTTATAACAAGTATAACAGAGATTACTAGCTGGTCATGTCTCAAGCTAGTTAGCTAAAGTTTCAAAATTAGCATGCTGTATTGCAGGATCTAAAAAGGAGTAAATAAGCCATCTTCAAAAATATCTGCTTATGTTGCCAACAGCGCCCCTTTTATGCGAATGCACAAATACTTGACTTAAGTAGTTAAAACCTACATAACACACATTTGGATAAACAGACGTTTATTGTATAGGCCCTTGGACTAATTTCACAACTAGGAAAAAACAGTCAAAATGAAGATGGATGGTTTAGAACATTTTAAAATGGTAAAATGAGTAGCCTAGCAAACACACATTTTCTCAGGAGACAGTAGACCACTGTTGATTGAATGTCACAGGGCTGTTCAGTACAACAGTTTTGATCAGATAATGTAGTGGGTTGAGCTGGTATCCCTTAACTTAAATGGAACACGACAAACTAAAAAAGTTACAAAGTTACAAGTGAACATAAATGCACTGTTCCAACTACTGCTTCTACATTGAAGAGGAAAGTGGACTTTTGACCATTCCATGGTCTTCTTTCTGGATCATATGGCAGATCACAAAACCAACTTTCTCAACCATAGAATAAGAATTCCTTTATTTGTCTCACAGCATAGAAAGCAGCACATTATCAAAACAATGTTTAGCTGTAAAGTGTATATATCGCACATAAGTATGGTGATGTTCCAGGGCCGTGATATTTGTGAAGTCTGACCGATGCAGGAAGGAAACACTTGCAGTATCTCTCCAGGAGACACCGCGGGTGAAGCAGCCTGTCACTGAAGAAGCTGCATAGTGCACACAAAGTGCCCCTGAGGGGGTGGGATGTGTTGACCAACAAGGATGACAGCTTGTCCATTATTCTCCTGTCCCCCACAACCTCCAGAGTGTCAAGAGGGCTACCCAGGACAGAGATAGCCTTCTTAACCAGTCTATTCAGCCTCTTCTTGTCAGCGGCTGAGAAGCTGCAGCCCCAGGACAGCACTCCAGAAAAAATGGCTGATGCCACCACAGAGTCAAAGAAGGTCTTCAGGAGTGCCCCCTGCACTCCTTGACCCTTCTTTTATAGAGCAGCAGAATTATCTGTCCAGTCCAGTTTATTGATCAATTGAACCCCAAGTTATTTGTAAGATTTAACAATCTCAATATACATTCCCTGGACGTTCACTGGTGTGGGTGGAGAATGTAGGCAGTTCCTGAAGTCCACCACCAGCTTCTTGGTCTGCCCTGTGTTGAGCTGGAGGTGGTTCCTCTGACACTAGAAGGCAAAGTCCTGAGTAAGTTGTTTGTACTCACTGTCGTCCCCATCAGAGATAATAAAGAGTCTTTATTATACAATTGCCTAGTCCTCAAAACTTCTGTAGGTGGCAGGTCGATGTGTTGTGAGTTAAGTCTGCAGTGTGGAGGGTGAAGAGAAACGGCGCCAGAACCGTTCCCCACCGTCCTGCACTTGATTGTGTCCGAATGACATTTCCTGGTCCTCATGTACTGTGGACAGTTGGTAAGGTAGTCCGGGATCCAGGAGGTGCGGTAGTGATCCACCCCCAAGCTCTCCAGCTTATCCCCCAGAAGCACAGGCTGGATGGTGTTAAAGCCACTGGGGATATTAAAAAAAACGTAACACTGACAGTGACCCTAGACTTCTCCATGTGATAGAGGGATCTCTGCATCAGGGAGATGACAACATCATCTACCCCAATACAAGGTTGACGGGCGAACTGCAGAGGGTCCATCGATGGTTTCACAAGGGGCTGAAGATAGCAGAGTCCTGGTCCTTAGCTAAGGGTAGTAAAATTACTGCCCTTCTGGCAGCAGATTCAAGGATGCTGATTGGATAAATGTATGTTGCCACTGTTGCTATGTTAATTTCTTTAGTCAGCCATTGGCTTGTGCTGATGCATTGAATAGGCAGTTTTCTACTGCTCCTGACTTGCTAGGTAGAGAGGGGATGAACCACAGACATTGATACGTTTGCTTATCTTTTTTCACTCAAAATATGATTTATATTTAATATTTTTTACGTTTTGTGCATTTTAAACACATACATGCTTAAAATAAGTAATCATTGTTAATAACAAAACCTGGGACAGTCAGGAAGGGCTATGCCGTACAGCCCTCCAATGACGAGCCGTCACTGCCTATTCATGTTTTTTATTTATTATGAATTCGATTATACTTATATGTTGGTGTTACAAGGTTAAATGTAAATGTATAAAAATTCCCGATGACAATTGGTTATGTCTGGAAAACCTTTTTTATTGTTCTTTCTTCTGTGCCTTTCAGTTATGTTGGCCAAATAAATTTTTTAGGGAGCATGTAAGGGATTCTAATTATCGTTAATATATTTGAGTTGCTAAATTGACGCAGTTAGGAGACGATGCTGGCACTGTTTGATTTATCAACTGTGCACAATTTAATTTTATTTACTTTATGCTGGCAACATTAGTCCTGTTTGTTCAACATTCACATTTAACAGGTAATGGACTCAAGCTTTTTTTCCAGCTAATTTGGTTAGCTAGTGGTTAAGGAATTGTTACTATTTTTGCTAGGCTGACAGGCTCGCCTTGCCCTGAACCTCTGCTCGTTTCTGCTTACCAGGCTAGCAACAGTAGCTGGCATCCTCTCCACCTTTTATGGCAACGTACTGAGATGGAGTACTCCATCTCAACTGCATAGTTTCAATAACAGCAATAACTAGGCAAGACATACATGTTTTCAATTATTTATTTTTAAAATAAAGTGATTAAACAGTGTATGCTCGAAATTTGTGTTGCTTACTAAATAATTATGAATAAAAACAAATCATGCATTTTCAATGGATTTAAAAGTGAAATTTTAGTGACAAAAACTTGAATTTTACCGACTTGATACTTCAGTGAAGCCAAACGGTCTCTGCAGAAAGCTTACCCCTCCTATAGCCAACTTTTACATTAAGTCAATTTCTATATAGGAATAGGTTGAATATGTTGCAACAGATATTTTAAAAAAACTCACTCCTTTTACAGTTATATGATTGTTTACCTAAATGGAGGCAAAAATATTAAGAAACAAGTATGCTATATAGTATAACAAGAAAATATTAAAAACGAGTGCTGAAAACCGCTAACGTGTTAAACTTTTTTGACACGGCCCTAGCCTTGGCAACAAACATTCTACAGTCACAAATAACAGATTGCCAAGGTACTGCCAGATACCGCATAATAGGTCCCAGATAATCAGTGGATTGAAAACACATTTTAAGGCATCTCAATAAAATGCAGGTCCCATTTCATATCTGCTTGTTTAACATCTGTAGTAGAAATGAAAAGGCATATTGTCTTGTTTAAATAAACTACTATAGCTCTTGCCCAATCTATTTTGCAAAATTCCCAACTCTTTGCTCAACCAACTCCTATATTATAGCCTATAATTCGTCCATAATGACGACGATAATCTGGTATTGTGCTGTTCTTGTATTTTTAAGTATCTGCGAGTTGCCAATCAACTAATTTCTGCAGTCTGCCCTACAAGCATTAAAGTAATAAACTATCTGACTAACAGTGGTTTTCATATTGCACTGATTTTATGAGAATAATCCTAACAATTAATATTCTGTTTCTGCCAGACATGAAGGACAATAAACATATTAATGAGCCCTTTCGGCCTGACCTGTCATTGATCATTCGACAGATGTAAGATTGACGCTATACAGCTTTGTACATCTCATCCCAAATACCGGCATACTTTTAAACGTTTTATACGTTTAAATAAAGCTTGTGCAATCAGCTGTCAGTTTCTAAAAATGAATTTTATTTTTTTTTTGTGAAATGTATCATGAATATCCATTCTTGCTAGGTTTATGATACCTTCCACTATATATTAACATTTTCATTTGGTGGTGAGCAACTGGAGGTTTACTTGTATTACTGCCATCGAACCATTAATGTACTCTCTTGCACCAAATGCATAACAACAATATATTGTGGGTGATATACACCTCTGGAGTAACCGTCATTGGTCTCTCAGACCATCAGAGGGCTGAGGAGCATCTCACAAATTTCGCTTCAGACTAATGGAACATCATTAAAGATGGTGGCGGGGATTCCCTCAAGGGCTAGTACAGAGGGCAAATCAAAAGACGCATTTTGAAGACTACCAAAACGCAGCACGAGTTGTAGCCTACTGTGCTGTATGTTTAGAGGTGTGTGTTTAAATAAGTCTGCAAAGTGTTTCAGTCGTCGACCTATAGCCTTTTGCATAAGAAATGTGTGTGGACTACAGTCAAGACATCATCACGTGGCGGTGCTGGTGGCAAGTACGCACATCGCATGTACATAATGGACCTGCAGTTTGTCGATTTTAAGAGAAAAGTGTTTCTTGGCTCTAACACCTTTACCAGTTCCATGTTCCTAGGATTGCTGTCCTGAAACTGCTGCCTCCAGTACTGCAGCTAGATACTACTAGCTGCAACCCTGTCAAAGTTAAATGAGTCACTATTGTCAAACCATGTTTGTACAAAAGAACAACAAATAGTCTTTTTATATATTATTTTTAATTATCCCTACTTTACACAACATTGCACATATAATTTGTCCTACTTTCTTTAATATTTGTGTTGTTCCTGTACATAAGATAATAAACCCTGGAATTTTTGTTTCTTTTTATTTTTTATTTAAGACTATTTGTTACTCTTATTTTATACATTTGGGCAGCTGGCAGGGTAACATTTCATCAAACTGATAAATGACAAATGAAAACTTAGACCGAGGTCCATGGGATCCTCTAGATTGGTGAATCTATTTTCCAAGATTATAGATTGAACAGTAGGAGGTGCTTTTATCAGTCCTGATCTGATCTCTTGAATTACAACCTGCTCTGGAGTGGGATAGAAGTGAAGCATACCGTGGTAATTCTAATTACTGTTACAGTGGACGGCGACTGTCACCCAAAAGGTGAATATATTTAGCTATGTATAGAATAATACCATATGGTGAACATTACAGGCAATGCATGTCACTAAGTTGGTTTCATTATTTTGTTGATCAAGGCAAAGAGGACAAAGCAAGTGTGGGGAACAAGATTTAGCAGGTAGACTCCCACCCTATGTCAATTGTTGTGACAATTTGACAACAAACCTCAAAGTAAAAGTGGAATCAGACAGAGGAATATAAAACAGTTATGGTGGAGAGTGATTGTCAATTTAAGGACTTCAGAACCTATATATACACACACACACAAGCTCCTGTTACTAGTGTGGGAAGTGTTTCACTGTATGACAATTTGATAATTAATTCTATATTACCTTTTCTAAATGTACTGGAATGTGGTATTTAGATGGGGGAATTGGATCCTCTTGCTCGATCCTGCCTATCCTCACCAGTAATACTTTCCTACAAAGAAATTTAAAATTGCTTATATGTATGATATACTGGCAAAACATTGTAATAGCAGCAAAAACTAACACATACTAACCCATCATCTGTGAATCTCTTTGGGATTGCCTCGTCACCAATCAACACAAGCAAAACACTGCAGAACAAACACAATATAAGCACATGTAGAATAATCTTTAAAGAATCAAAAATTCCTTATCACTGACACACACAAACATATATAGCTTGTATCCATATTGAGGTGAAAAAGTTCTATGTAGAGACAAATTTTGGCCAAATTTAGATTAAGGACATTACAGCTATACTACCGCTCAAGGTTTTGGGCAGTTAGGTTTAAATGAAAACAACATTAAATTAGTTCATGTATTTTATTTAAGTAATACAGTACATACTGTAAATAGACGTACAGAGGCCCATTTCTATCAACAATAATTCCTGTGACCAATAGTACATTGTGTTAGGTAGTCCGAGTTTATTGGGTTATTCCTGTGAGACGTAGGTTCATCTATTGTTGCAATTGATGTCTTCATATTTTAACCAATTTTCAGTCATTTCTAGTAGTACAGTGAAGTAACACATCCCCAGATTCAAAATAGTTGAGGCTAATCAATCAAACCACATTTTTGAACTGTAGAATATGACATAACCATAAAAAGCAAAAGAAAAATAAAACAATGCCCATAGAATGTCTTCAGTTTTATTAGCAAAAGAGCAAAAAAAGAATATTAAAGTTTAAATTCAGTTAGGTTATCCACTAGTATGTGGCATAATAGGGAAGTGAATGGGACCTTATAAATTACAATCCCACAAAACTATTTACAATATGGTAACTATTTTGAATTCTAGTTCTTTACAGTCAAAATGTTTGAAATCCCTAAAAATGGCAATATTGTATAGAGGTCCCCAACTATTAAACTTTGCAGTTTCTGTAAAGTATCTCCAGTTGTCAGGGAAGAAGGTGTCTTTCCAGTTTTCGCAAAGTAGCGGTGATCTACTTTCTTGTTTCAAGTCTATTCACTCAGAACAGTTTTGCATATGTATCGTACACCCAACAAAAACTTTTGGATATAGGAACATTAAACTCGGACAATTTCTTCAGCGATCTCCGGCTCTGCACTGAGACCTCACCGGAGGCCACCAACCCGGCTTGGCAGAATTTTACACGCCAATGTACGGTCCCTGGCGAACAAGATGGATGAATTGCAACTGCGGATCACCACTCACACGCCAGACAAAACAGCGGATGACTCCGGTGAAACCTAAAACTGGAAAAAGTAAGTAAGTTGGGAAACGAGATTTTCAAGATGGCGGATGTTGGCGCACACTAGCTGCTGCTACGTCTCTGAAATTTTGCTTTTTATTGGATCTACTAAGAATCGTTTTCTACTTTTGCCTGT